>CAUYRH010091944.1:0-31196 GCA_963574655.1 Perodicticus potto | reverse complement strand
CTGGATGGAAGTGGAACACATTATTCTTAGTAAAGCAGCACAAGAATGGAGAAGCAAGAATCCTACGTACTCAATTTTGATATGAGGACGATTAATAACCTAGTACATGGTGGGGGCTGGGGGAAGCAGAGAGCAGAGAGAGATAGAATGAGGGAGGGGTGGGGGAAGGAAGAACAGAGAGAGGGAAGGCGGGAGGCGGGTGGGGTCTCGGTGTGTGACACACCTTTTGGGTACAACACACAATTATAAGAGGGACTGTACCTAACAACTGCAATCAAAATAACCTGGTATCTTGTACCCTCAATGAATCCCCAACAATAAATAATAATAATAATAATGAATTTTTCCCTATATATAGACTGAAAGGTATTCACTTCTACAATTGTTGTTTTGCTACCTTTCTGATTCTTTAGTAAATAAAGGAGCTGTGAAAATAAAAAATAAAAATAAAATAAATATTCTATTTATAAGTCTGTCTACTCACTCAGATTATTAGTAACCCAGAAACCTTTCAGCAGTCATTCACAAACGTGTGCAGACCAGTGAAGCATTTGATTCACTCAAGGCACACCGTCTCAAATGGGAGTAAGGGTGAAGAATTCAATGCCCTGCCTTCTTGTTTCAACTCTCACACTGTAAACAAGTGTCTATCCTGTGGGCTCCCCTAGTGCTGTGTTTTTCATATTATCTTTCTGGGTTTTGATTTCTTTTCTAAAATGACCTCAAAAAGGACCCCTTATCTCTCTCCATATACGAAAGCTAATTCAAGATGAATAAAGGACTTGAGCATAAGGCAAAAATGAAACACGAAAATTCTAAAAAATGTAGGAAAAACTCTTCTAGACATAGGCCTCAAAAAAGAACTTATGCCTAAGACCTGAAAGGCAAAGACAGCAATAACAAAAATAAATGGGACTTCATTAAATTTAAAACTTCTACACAGCAAAGGAAAACAAATCAACCAACTAACTAGATGACCTACAGAATGGGAGAAAATAATCTCAAAGAATATATCTGATAAAAGGGTAATATTCAGAATCTACAAAGAACTCGAAGAAATCGTGGAAAAAAAACCTATTAAAAAGGGGACAAAAAAAAAAAAAAAACATGAGCAGAGGTTTTTCAAAAGACAATAGACAAACGGCCAGTAAACATATGAAGAAATGTTCAACATCACTAATCATCAGGGAAATGCAAATCAAAATCACAATGAGATGTCACTTACCTCTGTCAGAATGGTCATTATTAATAAGTCAAAAGACAATTGATGCTGGCATAGGTCCAGAAAGAAAGGAACACTTAGACATTGTTGGTGGGACTGCAAACTAGCACAACCTCTATGGAAAACAGTGTGGGGATTCCTCAAATAAATAAGTAAATGTGGACCCACCATTCAACCCAGCAGTCCCACCATGGGGTATCTGCCTGAAGGAAAAGCAATCATTTATCAAAAAAAACACCTCCACTCAAATGTTTCTGGTGGCACAATTCATGATGGCAAAGATGCAGAATCAAACTAAGTGCCCACCAATTCATAAGTGGATAAAGGAAATAGGCTGTACATACATCGTGGAGCACTGCTTAGCCATCTAAGGGAATGAAATCATGTACATCACAGCAACTTGGATGGAACTGGAGACCATTGCCCTACGTGAAGCATTTTAGGAAGGAAAAAACAAACACCGCATGCACTCTCTAAAACACAGGAGCTAATCATCAGGCACAGGGGCACAAAGAGATGTAAGATCATTGGAAATCAAGAAGGGGAAGGGGTTAAAATTTACTTGTTGGGTACAACAAACGGTATTCAGGTGATGGGCACACAAAAGGCCCCCACTTAAGCATATACAAACATTAATTCCCCCTTAATGTTTTGAAATTAAAAACCTGACCCCCAGGCAGAGTGCTGAAGCGCTGTCTAGCGTTCCTAAGTGCAACGTGCCTTACAGAGAAAGTAAGTATAGATAAGCGTCCTTCAGGTAGTCATCATGATGGTGGCCTTGGCCAGGAACTCAGTGTTAATGAATCAGCAATACGAGGTTGGACAATTCAGTTTGCGAACTCACCCCAGAAAAACTGCTACATATGTCATTGCTGAATAGCTCTAGGGTCACCTTCCAAGTTCTCTCCTTGGCCGTCTGGTGACCATAGTAATACTCAGCAAGGAGGTACGTAGCACTTTTTCTAGGATGAGTTCCTGAACTTCGTTGTCTGACGTATTAAATAAGGTGCATTTAAACAGAAACATTTTAAATAAGTTTATATATTAATAGGCTAACAAAAATGTGATCAGAGGCTCAAAGGGACCTCTTTTCTGTATTTCCCCTGGGAGCAACGGTTCAGTATTTGAATTCAATGTTCCTATTTTACAAAACATAACTACTATCACCAACAAAACACAACCGTGTGTCTCTTTCAGTAGACACTATGTCCAGTCAGTATTCAGCCAAAAATCCAAATGTGTAATGTCCTCTCCCATGTTTAATAGCCAAGTTTATGAATGCAAAACCTATTTTTTACTATAAAGAAATAAACGTCTTGATTTTTCCCCATAGAGAATCATATGCCCTACTCCAGCTAAACTCATTTCACCACTAAAATAACATACATGAACCTTTTAAAATATTGGTTGAGAAGCAATAGATAATTGAAGCGCAATCTAAATTGAAAATATAAACATGGTAGCTATGACATTCATAAACCTTGCAGTCACTCCTGTATTTGCCTTCACAGTTAAAATAAAGAAAGAATTTACTGACCAATGATCTTGGTAAGCGGAGGTAGGCCATTATGGTTCCCACATTGTCTTAGCCATCTCCCAAAAGAAAACAGTTCACATTATAAATTGCTAAGAGATGGATTAGGAAACACACATGCGAGAGACACAAGAATTAAAACTGCCATCTTCCAATAATTATTTTCAAATGAAGCTCACTTAGCAAACCTATATTAAAGCTTATCGTGAAATATTATATTTAATGAAAATTGTACAATAAGACTAATAAAGTTTCACTTATTGGCACTTAATAACACTAAAATATTTTATGTGACCTACACAAAAAGCCCTTTGTGTATAATTTATTTTTAATCTTTCAAAATATACTAAATTACCCTGAATAAAAGAATATAGCACATTATATTGTACGAATAAAATGCGCAAAGACAATAATTGCCAGGGAAGAAAATAAAACATTTACTTATTAGTTTCCAAAAAGATCTTAAATATTTGTCTAAGATTGATATAGGGCCGCACCTGTGGCTCAAAGGAGTAGGGCACAAGCCCCATATGCCGGAGGTGGTGGGTTCAAACCCAGCCCGGGCCAAAAACGGCAAAGAAAAAAAAAAAAAAACCTCAGGAGGCTGAGGCAAGAGAATCACCTAAGCCCAAGAGCTGGAGGTTGCTGTGAGGTGTGACTCCACAGCACTCAACCAGGGGCGAAAGAGTGAGACTCTGTCTCTACAAAAAAAAAAAAAAAAAGATTGATATATACTAAAAATTATAGTTTTTCAAAAATCCTGATATATTGACTCTTAATCAACAAAATAATGCAAATGCACACAGACCAAGCAGGTTTAAGAGCTTCCACACAAAGTTATATGTAATGAGAAACACTTATTATATTCATCACTGGTTTTAAACTAGGACACAAATTCATTCCAAACAGATATCAATACCAGCTGAGCAAAGATTTTATTTGATAGCCTAGCATATCGTTAGAAAAACTATTTATTAGTATGATTTAGCCAACATAATCCATGCCCATTAATAGAGACGTTATTTGGAATATAAAAGTATCAACTTGATATGCCTAGATTTCAAAGTTCATACGTCAATGTAAATAGCTCATGATGGGGGTGGGGCAATAAATAACATTCACTGAGCAGGCACTATGTTCCTGGTGCTCATTTATAGGTCACAAACTTAATTCATAAAATACCCATCCTGCAGGAATTAGGAAGAAGCACAAAAGCCCCTACTTTACGGATTAAAGAACTAAAACACTAAGTAACCTGTCCCAGTTACCAATGAGTTTCGAGTGGCCAAATCGGCATTAAGACCCAAAGCTGCCTAACACAAGATCTGTTGGATTTTCCACTCCACCAGGCTGTCTTCCCAATTGCGTGGTAAATATTCAATTAAATGTTAACTTTTTGTGATTGAAACGAAATAAAGGGCTATTAAGGGTATCTGAGAGTCTCCTCTGAGCCTCTGACCCCCTTAAGCCTCTATCCTCCACAATCTGTCTTCTATACTGCCACAGCAGTGGTCTGTTCAAGGTAGAGAAAAAAACCACTGTTCATGACTCCTGTACACAGTGAACTCTGCAAAAATTCAAAATCCTTACTGGAACATTTGAAGCCCCATTTACTATTTAGCCGCAAATCATATTCCCAGTCATTCTGTCTGTGGGCAGAGATAAGAGAAGATGAGAGGGCAGCAGGGTGAGGACGGCTGGAACTCTCACTCTGGGAAGCACACCTGTCCTCTGTACCCTCTGATCACAGGATGATGCCAAGAGCTACTGCAGCAATGCTGACTGGGCTGGGTCTCGGCAGGCCACCTGCAGCCTGGGAAGGAAGGGCAAAGGCATGCGGGAGCCTTTGAGTATTGCCTGCACCACAGGAATCCCCACTGGATCCTCAGTGGGGGAGGAAATTCCATACAGATTTAGCATCTCTAAGAAGGAGGACATGTTTCCAGAAAAGGTAAGGCAAAGTTCTGAGTAGATAAAAAGGGGATGACGAGAAAGGAGCTGGACTCACAGAAGAATGCAGTGTTGATTAAAGGCAGAGGAAGAGTCTGTCTGTGTGTGTATTCCTGAGATAAGGCGGATGAGCCCACTGGTCCACAGCCAAATGGGAGGAGAGAGGTTGAGGGAGATTAAGAACAGGGCAGTTGAGGCCAGAAAGCTGCCCACAAAAGGCATGGCGATACGGAGGGCAGCGCCGTGAGCGCATAGGGTTAGACAGCAGCTCCACTATTTCTCTCCAATCATTGTCAAGGCAGAAGTGACCATGTTGGTACAAGTGACCAAATCAAGACAGGTACACTCTTTTCTACAGCTGAGTAAGCCTTTACAAGTAATCAAGTCCCTCAAAAAGCAGTATCTTTTACAAAAAGATATTACATCAAGAACCTGAGTCACGGGCCAATAGGCTTCAAAAGTAGAACTGGCTGTACAGGACAACGTCCCTTACAGGGAAATCTCAGGCTAGATATTTCAGGGGGAATTCGGAATTGAAAATGTCAAAGAGATTATACACATCTATTACATGATACCCTAAATGGTTTGGGGGCAATGGCCCTTAATTAAACATGACATGATGTAAACTAAATAGGATATAACGGATACTATACAGACCATAAATAGCTATGTAAGAGTTCCATAAAGAGCTAGCCATAAAGAGCTAGGTCAGAGTTTGCTGCCAAATAAGGAAAAAACAAAACCTCGCCATTTTACAAAGTTTGAGTTTGGATTCTTTGGATAAAAGATTCAGGAATAGCAGCACAGCTGCAGTACCATAACAGCTGCAGAAATTGACACAGAACATCAATTTCCACTTCCTGTCCCCACCCTGCACCAGGCACAGTGCTGTGGACTTTAACATGCCCTCTCTAAGGAAGAATTTAGAGTTTAATGAGCTTCACTCAGGAACTTAGGTAAATTAATCTCCTCCCAGCCTCCTTATGCAGAGTTTGGACACCTTTTAATGGTATATTTTTATTTAGGTCTTACAAACCCATGAACTGCAACAGTCTAGGTGGGGTGAAGGTGCCCCCCAAGAGGGCACTGAGCATGCCCCAGGGAGGGTCCAAAAGAGCCATGGGATGTGGGAAGAAAATACTGGAACTTTCAAATAGATTTAATGTGGTCTTTTAATTTCTATTTTTGTGTATGTTTAATAATGTATGTATTATCAGCACCACAGTACATGTGCATAATTTATAAGTAAATATGTAAACTTATATTGGGTGTGTCTGCTCAAAGAGAATCTACTGATAGGATATATGATCAAAAGAATATGTAGAGAACATTTCTAGAACACCTGACCAATTCAATCTTTTAATCTGCTAAAAAAATAGAACAAAATAAAATACCAAGCAAAGAATTTGCTTTTCCCCTACAGGCAATGACTATTTTCAGAACTGTCTCTTTTTTTTCCCCCTAGAAAGAAGGATCAGTTAACCAACACAATGCAAACTAGACAAGCTTAAATAGGGAAGATGCATGTTTTAAAAATAAAAAGCAACACAATTTAAATAAGGTTTTTAGTAAATACCATTGTCACCTCTACCAAAAGGTGCTTTTCTTGGGAAAATTCACTAAGCATTAATTTCAATAAATGATCTCATCTGTCTCAAGTTTACTCTAACATTTACACACCACCTTGTACACTGCTTCCCTTTGCTTCCTCTGGCCCATTCATATAATTTGCATTTTCAAAAGTAGCCACAGATACCTTTTTGTGAACCCAGGGGATGACGCAGGGGGAAAAAAAAGATTTACATTTCCTTTGAGAACTGCATCACTCATAATTAGGGAAGAAATTCAAACTCAAAACATTAAAATAAATCCATGTACCATAATGTAGGGTTAAAGCAATCTGGTTAACTGTAGCTTTTATTTAGCTGTGACATAATGAACAACACACAGAGATTAGGAGCCCTCATGAGATTTAAGTACAATAAAAGTTCAAGATGCAGAAATGACAAATATTCTTTATGTCATGATGTTTCCAAAAGCACAAAGCAACTTTTCTGTGTAATGTTACCATGTCATTAGAGTAAATACATACCACTGTTACTAGATGCAAAAATGTATGGCAGACAAGATTGAATTTTGTGTGATCTGGTATCTACTGTGAAAGTTCCTCCTTTGAAACGATGCCCAGGATCAGCTCCTCAAGCCTGACTTGCCTTCTTACACATCAGCAGTTCAATGATCTGATTAGAAAGAAGTCCTGCCATGTCTAGAAGCAATGAGGAATACAGTGGACATACAGTTCATGTGCGATTTATTATGTTAAACTATTTTAAATTGCACATGAACTTCATGCCTACCCTGTATATGTTTGGAGAGGAGATGAAGCAATTCCACAGAGGAGGTAACACATGAGAAGAGACTCTAAGTCAGGGGTCCTCAAACTTTTTAAACAGGGGGCCAGTTTACTGTCCCTCAGACCATTTGAGGGCCTGACTATAGTTTAAAAAAAAAAAAACTATGAACAAATTTCTATGCACACTGCACATATCTTATTTTGAAGTAAAAACACAAAATGGGGGCAGCGGCTGTGGCTCAAAAGAGTAGGGCACCGGCCCCATATACTGGAGGTGGTGGGTTCAAACCAGACCCTGCCAAAAACTGCAAAACAAACAAACAAACAAAAACAGGGAACAAATAAATTTAAAATGAAAAAAAAGGCACCCCCATCTGCAAAAAAAAATAAAAAGACCTCCTAACTTCAGAATAAAGGCCCCCCTTAACTGCAAAAAAAGGCCCTACTAACTGCAAAATAAAAAAAAAAATAGACCTCCTAACTTCAAAAAAAAATCCTAACTTGTTCTTACCTCAGTCCTCAGGCAACAGCAGGCTCTGCACAGGCAAGCTCGTGACTCATCTGATCACGAGTCTCAGTCTCACCTGAGACCGAGAGGAGAAGTCAAGAGACAGAGAGAAGGAGGGGAGTCAGAGAGTGCGGGCACACATTCCACAGATGTGCACTACTGCCCGGGAAGAGTCAGCTGCTAAGCAGGACAGGCAGCAGTGGCAAAAACACCCAGCAGGCAGATAAATGTCCTCGGCAGGCCGCATGTGGCCCTTGGGCCCTAGTTTGAGGACCCCTGCTCTAAGTGACAAGAAAGAAAAATGCTAGCTATTTGGGGAAGGAGATTCTTGAAGGAGGGATGAATCCCTAAAGCCCTAAAGCCAGCGGACATTCCCTGTATGAACTAAACTCAAAACTTGAGTTCCCTCCCTCAGCAACTGACTGGACCCTCTCTTGGCCCAGAAGATCCCTAAAACTAAGTTGCTACCCATGAGAAAGGAGATCACACCCGCCTCATCATGCCTCTCCTCCCCTTCTTAGAGATGTCCTCTGAGGACTCCTGCAAGTCCTCAATATACATACAAATCACTTGAGTCTGTCTAGTACTTGTCTCTAATTACCAGACCCTTTATCTTAAGCATTCCTTTTCACTGACCCCTGGTCTTTTAGACACAGCCTAACTCTTTCAGCCAATTGTCAGCTACAGAATTTTTAAACCCACCTATAACCTGTAAGCTCCCGCTTCCGGATGTCCCGGCTGTTTGGGCCAAACCGATGTATGTTTTCCACATATTCACTTATGATCTCAACTGTAATCTATCTCCCTGAAACGTATAAAACCAAACTGTAGCCCCACCACCTCGAGTCCACATGCTCAAGGCTCGTTGGGTGTGAAGCCAGGTCACGGTTCTCAAATTTGGCTCAGAATAAACCTCCTTAAATTATTTTACAGACTATGGCTTCTTTCCATCAATATCTGCTTCCAATAACAAAGAGGTCCACATGGCCATACCTGCCTGATCTAGCTGGGGGTGGGACCAAATGACATCAGAGAAGGAATGAGGCCAGCCAAAGACTTGGAATTTTAAGTGAGCCAAGATGAGAAGTCTTGGTGGGGGGTTAGGGTGGAGATAAAGGTCGGCCAGAGAAAAGATCTGAGTTGTCATGTATTTTTAAAAGATCAAAGAGGCTACCCAGGACAACATGTTCCCTACAGAAGAAAGTCAGTCAGAAGAGGGAAACCAGCTAAATGAAAAGTATAGAAGTCTCTTTGATTTGTATTAATTTGTTCCTTCATTTCTGGCTTTCTGAGTTCAGCACTGATGGAAATACAAAGCCCTATGCCACATCTTACATTATCCCCTGTTTACCGCACCCACTCAGGAAATAAGAATATGGGAAAGATTTGCTACCTTCTAAAAAGTTCCTATACTTCTCCAAGAGTCACACTCACAGAAAAGAAGACATCAAACCCTGAGACAAGGGGTCTTCGTAATACTCACTAGAGACACTGTAATAGCCTCTCAATGTAAACAATGTCACCAAATTTTTGCAAATTCTCATCGGGACTTTCTATCTAAAAGGAGTGGCCTATTTTGTAGGGGACGGCTTAAGGTTAAAGTAAAGGATATTATCAATGGATATCATCAACGCTCTTATTCATTCAACAGACGTGCGTCAGGAAGTACATCTGATTTCAACTACAGGGGTAACATCCCCTATCTGATATGCCCGGGACCAGAAGTATTTCAGATTTTTTTCATATTTTGGAATATTTGCATACACATAATGAGATCATTTGAGAAAGGGACCCAATAAATACTAACTTCATTTATGTCTCATCAGCCTAAAGGTTAGTTTAGGTTACTTTATATTTTAAAGTTTTTATAAAATATTTTAATTAAAATTTTATATAATATTTTGTTCATGAAACAAAGTTTTTACTGTGTTTTAACTATGATATAAGATCAAGTGTAGAACTTTGTACATGTGGCAATATATTGGAACTCAAAAACATTTTAATTTAAGAGCATTTGGAATTCATATTGTCAGATTAGGGATAATAAAACTGTATGTGCCACAGGCCACCTGTATCTCAGTGGTTAGGGTACCAGCCACTTGCACCAGGGCTGGTGGGTTACAATGCAGCCTGGGCCTGCTAAACAAACAAACAAAAAACAGCCAGGCGCTGTGGCAGGCATCTGTAGTCCCAGCTACTAGGGAGGCCGAGACAAGAGAATCACTTGAGCCCAAGAGTCGGAGGTTGCTGTGAGCTATGAAGCTACAGCACTCTACAGAGGGTAATAAAGTGAGACTGTCTCAAAAAAAAATGTTATGTGTCAATACAACTGTTGTAGACACTCAAATGTAGCTATAAGAAAAACATAACCATCTTCATGAGACATCTGAGAAAAAAAAAAGCCAGCCAGACTGTGCTGCATTAATAGAAAGAAAGTAAAACTTCAAGGTCAACAGAAAGTATTTTCCCCAAGATCATTCCACTGTTGCCATACAAGGTAAGAACCCCCCCCACACACTTTTGAGGGATTTCATCTGTACCAACTTCACAGCTCTACTTCCACCTCCTGAATAAAAATCACTGGGACGCCCAAATGTTTAGTGACCCTGGCTTCAGAACAGTTCCCAGCACAGAGATGATCCTGGATCTTCTGACTCCGTCCTTAAAACCATTCAGCATAAACCCAAAGCTTTCCCAGGGTCCCTCCTGCAAACACCCAGGATTCTCATGGGGTACACCCACCCATCTTTGGACTACAGGAATGTTCTTGAAGATCTTTATCTAAATGAGATAAAGACCAGCCCTGTTGGTTAGTAAGTTGCCATCTCTACTTAATTGGGGATCACCAAATCTCTCTTCTGAGCAAATCAGTTATGATTGCAAAATAAGAATTAAAAAATCTGAAGAGGCACCGCAATTGACATTATAATTATTGGTGCATCAGTATGGGAAAGGGTGCAAAAAATTAGAGGCTGATTAGAAAGTGATAGGATTTAAATAACATATGAAATAAACAGTAATAATAAGCAAAAGCCATCATAAAGTAACCACAAGAACATCCAAATGCTCTGGAGACAATATTTGTTGTCGCCAATTAAACATCATGAAGTACTCACAGCTTTCTAACCTGTCAGCCAGCACTGTCCCATCTTCTCTGTACTCACTGAACGTGAAAGTAAACAGTGTGCCCTGGAGCATAAAGGGCCCATAAAAAAGCAGATGTTGGTTTCAACCCACCAGGGAGCTACAAAAATATCAAGGTTTTTTGTTTTTTTTTTTTTTAAGATGAGGAGAAAACTATTTTTCAGTCTTTGGAGTTTAGTAGTTACACCTGCATAAATACCGCAATAGAATCTGGTCTGTGACATGCAAAGACTTGAACTATTGCACTACTTATATTTGGAGTTAAAAGAAAATAACCAGTAGCAGAAGCGTCATATTCCCCCCCGCCCCAGCTGTTGCCTCAAGGAATAAAATACACACCATTCATTCTCCTGAGGCACTCAGGGTCCATAGGAAAGACAGACATCAAAGCTGTCTGTCATCAAAGACCAAGGGTGCTGTGATATAAGCAGGTGTTGAGAACGAGACAGTGGGACAACACACATAAGATTCATTGATCCAACACCATAAGGGCCTAGACCATGGAAATTGTAATTAGAATAGTGAGGGGAATGACGGAGAAGCTGAATTATGTACTTTGTTCATTATACGTGTTGGGGAGGAAAAGGTGAGACAAGAGCAGGTGTCTCAGGTTTCTAGGCAGGGGCAGAGAGTAGGGCAGAATGACAGAGGAATACAGAGAAAAGAACAGGAGACATTTACAGAGGGGCAGGTGAATGTCTCGCTCTATGTGTTTCACTGGAAGACTCAGAAATTACCAGACTTCACACAGACTCTAGTCCAATCAGATATTCAGGGCTACAGTTCAGGAACAAAGTCCAGGATAAAAATGTGGAAGACGGGAACTCTCTTTACTTCTCAAATAAGTGTATAAAGTAAAAAGAAAACAGGATTAGGAGCTGAATCACTGCAATCACCAACTTTTGGTGGCAGCAGAGAGAAAGGAGAACTCATAATGAAAACCGAGGGAGACTGGCCAGGGAGGCACAGGAGAGCCAGTGGGGAAAGGAAGAGGATCAGGGAACCCAGAAGCCAAGACAAGAAGATGAGAAGTGAGTGCTCACTGCAGACGCTGCGCAGAAGGCAGCCTAGGCAGGTGGCCGCACATCCATCACTCTTGGCTATAGGGAGGGCAGCAGTATCCTCAGGGATACAGAACCCAGAAGACAGCAAGCTGGAAAGGCAAGAAAACAAGATATGCTAAGAGATAACAGAATTCACAGAGAACTCAAACGTATTAGCAAGAAAAGAAGTGATCCCATCTCAAGGTGGGCAAAGGACTTGAAGAGAAACTTCTCCAAAGAAGACAGGCGCACAGCCCACAGACACATGAAAAAATGCTCACCATCCTTAATGATCAGAGAAATGCAAATCAAAACTACTTTGAGATATCACCTAACTCCAGTAAGATTAGCCCACATGACAAAATCCCAAAACCAGAGATGTTGGCGTGGATGTGGAGAAAAGGGAACACTTCTACACTGCTGGTGGGAAGGCACACTAATACGTTCCTTTTGGAAGAATGTTTGGAGAGTACTTAGAGATCTAAAAATAGACCTACCATTCGATCCTATAATTCCTTTACTAGGTATATACCCTGAAGACCAAAAATCACATTATAACAAAGACATCTGTACCAGAATGTTCATTGCAGCCCAATTCATAATTGCTAAGTCATGGAAGAAGCCCAAGTGTCCATCGATCCACGAGTGGATTAATAAATTGTGGTACATGTATACCATGGAATATTATGCAGCCTTAAAGAAAATGGAGACTTTACCTCTTTCATGTTTACATGGATGGAGCTGGAACATATTCCTCTTAGCGAAGTATCTCAAGAATGGAAGAAAAAGTATCCAATGTACTCAGCCCTACTATGAAGCTAATTTATAGCTTTCATATGAAGCGTACAACCCAACTATAGCACAAGAATATGAGGAAAAGGGCAAGGGAGGGGAGGGGAGGGGTGAAGTTGGGGTGGCGGGAGGGTAATTGGTGGGGCCACACCTACGGTGCATCTTAGAAGGGTACAGGCAAACCTTACTAAATGCAGAATACAAATGTCTTCATATAATAACTGAGAAAATGGCTCGGCGCCTATGGCTCAACGGGCTAAGGTGCCAGCCACGTACACCTGAGCTGGCGGGTTCGAATCCAGCCCGGGCCCGCCAAACAACAATGAAGGCTGCAACCAAAAAAAAATGGCCGGGCATTGTGGCGGGCACCTGTAGCCCCAGCTACTTGTGAGGTGGAGGCAAGAGACTCGCTTGAGCCCAGGAATTGGAGGTTGCTGTGAGCTGTGATGCCGCGGCACTCTATCCAGGTGACAGCTTGAGGCTCTGTCTCAAAAAAAAAAAAAACTGAGAAAATGCCAGGAAGGCTATGTTAATCAGTTTGATGAAAATAATTCAGATTGTATATGAAACCAGCACATTGTACCCCTTGATTGCACTATTGTACACAGTTATGATTTAATAATAAAGACAATAAAAAAAAACAAAGTGATTTACAGATTCAGTGCAATTCCCATTAAAATAACAATGTCATATTTTGTGTGGGAGTTATGTTTGTAGTGTAGCTTAGGCCAGGCATTTCTGAAGGGCCTGTTGACCACAGTCCAGGTTCCCCAAAACTTATATGTGCTGAGACATCACACTCAAGCCTTGCAATAGCCTGGTGGTCTGGATGTCTGGCACCCTGCAGCTCAGAGCTAACATTCCTGAGGTCCTGTTTGACCAGAGTCTGGAACCTGCCCTTCCAGGTGCCAGAGATTGGCCCCATTGATATCTTTACCAACTAAAGATTACTATCACCTGAGTCCTGCCCACGCATAGATGGGAATCACCACAGCAAGTTAGGAATGTTAAAGTTTACATCTTAATTTCTAAAGTATGTGTTATTTTTTTTTTTATTGTTCGTGATTCTTTGAGGTACTAAGAACCACGTTACATTGATTGCATTTGTTAGGTAAAGTCCCTCTTACAAGTGTGTCCCGCCCCCAAAAGTTGTGTTACATACCCTGAGCCCCCATCTAAAATGTGTGTTATAATCACGTGATATGTTTGCATGATTTCCCTTCCTTTTCCCCCCCTTTTTTTGTTGTTTCTGTATGTTAATAATTGGTCAGAAGCTTTGAATTACTAAAATTAAGTTTATGTTTTATGTTGTCAACATGATTCATGGGGGGGGGAGGGTCTTTGTTTTGTTTTTTTGTTAAGCAGGCCCCAGACCAGTTTGAACCCGATACTCCCGGTGCATGGGGCCGGCACTCTAACCACTAAGCTACAGGCACCCTGCCTAATTTATGATTTTTGACTGAAAAAAGAGACCTTTGGGAGAAGGGACTGATACTACTAGCGATAGTGTATGTCTCTCACAGGTTCAGAGCAGTTACTTCACCTAAGATGACTGAGTCTAAGTCTTTTCTCACATCAACTGTCCTCAGTGCAGATCCCAGCAAAGGTTGTGGGGACCTAGGCCCCCCAATTTTACAGTATTGAAATAATAGTTCTATGCTTTGTATGGAATCAGAAAGGACCCCCAAATAGCCAATGCAATATTATGTAATAAGCAGAAATATAAAGGCATCACTTTATCAGACTTCAGGCTATAGTATAAGACTATAGCAATCAAAACATCAACAGAGGATCCTGATATAAAACCATCCTCATATTTCCATCTAATCTTTGACAAAGCAAACAAAAGTATATGCTGGGGGTGGAGGGAATCCCTATTCAATACATGGTTCTGGGAGAACTGTATAGCCACATGTAAGAGACTGAAACAGGACCCACGCCTCTCACTTCTCTCAAAAATTAACTTATAATAGATAAAAGATTTAAACCTAAGGTATTACACTATAATAATTCTAGAAGAAAGTGTAAGAAAAACTCTTTTTCAGCTCGGTTCCTGTGATTCAAGTGGCTAAGGTGCCAGCCACATACACCTGAGCTGGCAGGTTCAAATCCAGCCTGGGCCCACCAAACAACAATGACAGCTGCAACCAAAAAATAGCCAGGCATTGTGGCAGGTGCCTGTAGTCCCAGCTACTTGGGAGGCAGAGGCAGGAGAATCACTTGAGCCCAGGAGTTGAAGGTTGCTATGAGCTGTGATGGCATAGCACTCTACCCAGGGTGACAGCTTGAGGCTCTGTCTCAAAAAAAAAAAAAATAAGAAAAACTCTTTTTCTTATGAAGAAGATCTTAATGCCAAAAATAAGTAAATAAAACCTGATCAAGTTTAAAAGTTTCTGCACACCCAAGGACACAATCAACAAAGTAAATAAATGACCCATAGAATCAGAGAGGACATTTGCATGCTGTACATTCAGTAAAGAACTGATATCCAGAATCTAGAAAGAACTCAAGCAAATCAACAAGAAAAGATCAGACAACCCCATTAAAATTGGGGCAAGAAATATGAACAGAAACTTTTCTCATGAAGATAGACTAATGGCCAACAAATACATGAAAATAATGCTCAACATCCCTAATCATCAGGGAAATGCAAATCAAAACTACACTGAGATATCACCTAACCGTTAGTGAGAATGGAACACATCACAAAGTCCCAAAGCAACAGATGCTGGTACGCATGTGGAGAGAAAGGAATACTCATCCACTCTTGGTGGAACTTCAAACTAGTCTAACCTCTATGGAAAGTAGTATGGAGATTCCTCAAAGAACCTGGTAGACCTACCAATAGATCCTATAATCCCTCTACTAGATATTTACTCAAAGGAAAAAAGACATTTTATAAGAAAGACACATGCACTTGAATGTTGCTAGCAGCACAATTCACAACTGCAAAGATGTGGAAACAACCCAAATGCCTATCAATACATGAATGGATTAATAAAATGTAATACATATAGATACACACACACACGCACACATACATTACACATTACACACACACACCATCAGATACTATTCAGCCACAAAAAAGATGGCAATCTAACATCTTTCATAACAACCTGGATGGAATTAGAGATCATTTCCCGAGTATCACAAGAATAGAAAAACAAACATCACACATACTCAATACTAAATTGGAACTAGTAGATCAACATCTATGTGCTAATACAAAAGCAAAATTCAACAAAATTCAAGTAGAGGGGAAAGGAAGAAAGGGATAAATTCCCACCCAATGGGTACACTGCATGGGTAAATCACACACTTTGTGGATAAAGGGTACACCTATAACTTTCACTTAAAATGTATAAAACAAACTATGTCACCAAATCACATGTATCCCCACAATATTCTGAAATAAAAAACTTACTGTACCTGCCAAATACATCAATTGCATTTATATCTGCTTTGTTCTTTACAAAAAAATTCCACCATTTTAAGATCTTTTCCATTTACAGCAACTAAAAGTGGTTTGAGATGACTCTGTAAAATAGTAAAAACAATTTATAATTCACAAAATTACATATTCTTCAAGTGAAAAACCTCACATAAGATTCCATGAACATACATGTAAAAAGTAATAGAAAACTTTCCCTTCCTTCTGTGCTTTCCCATGCACTGCTCCTTCACTTTGAATCACCCCTCCTCTGCCTCATCACATTAACTCCTACAATCTCTAAAGCTCACTTTACACATTTACCACTTTGAAGACTCTTCGCTTCTATCATGGAATTTATCATGATGTAGGGTAATTATTTGTTCATCTCCCATCTAAACCAGGAGCTCCTTCAGAGCATGGGCTGTATCTTTTATCCCTATATTCTGAAACCCTAAGACAGTGGTTTTCAACCTTCTTAATGCCGTGACCCTTTAATACAGTTCCTGTGGGTCACCACCCCCAGGTTGAGAACTACTGCCTAAGACATACTAGTAAATGCTTTAAGTATTTTTACTGAATTAATGATATAAATTATTTTTTTTTTATTTTTCTTTAGTATTTACTTCATCTCATCAAATTCAATAAAGTAAAAAACTTCAAAACTTCACTTCACCAAAATTTGCAACCACATCAGTAAAATCGAACAAGTTATTGAATTACAGTGGACAGACTCTGGGCCCAATGTTTCCAGGGCAGGGTCGTCTTCTGCCCTGCGTGCTCCTGGGTGTGTCCTCAGGGTCCCATGACACCACGTGCTGCACCTGCAGCATCTCCACCATCTGCTGCCCTACCCGCAGCTCTGGGGAAACTCTACCACCTTTGGTATCATCTCAATTTTTAAATTGTACAAACACTACTTTCTCATCTTGACACGTAAATGCTCCATGGAATCTGATGGCCAGTAAGGAAACGAGTGACAGGGAGCAGGGCAAGGGCACCTGGCAGTCAGCTCAGCCTCACTCTGGACCTTCCCTCCACAGCAACCACTTTCCATTTCCCCCCCCTCCCCCTCAGAGTCCCATACAGGAAGGTCCTCAGTCAATTTCCAGATGAAAGCAGTGGGCCCTCCGCTGTGGCTCCAGGAGCCCCTTCCTACAGTGACATGCTCCACCAAAGGGGGACAGGCCAGACCCCAGTGGTAGGTTTAAGTGGTAAACATTCCCCCAACTTAAAAAATGGTCATTATAGCTGGAAAATTATGTTTTATAGCTGGAAAATTATGTTTCCTCAAAAAAGACTGAGGTCCTCAGATGGGACAAAATGTTGCAAGCTAGAGAGAATCATCCAGGCCAGACTCTCTCCCTTCTAGTCCATCCTGCTTCACAATGACAGGGGTAAGCTGAGTCCTGTGCCCTGAGTCCTCCTAGTCATGAGGGCTAGGCGGGGAAAGGACAGTGGCCACGAGATGTCCCCAAGCAGAGTATCCAACTGCAAGTTATTTTTGTTATATCCTACAGGGCACCGAACAACATAAAAGAAAAAGGATACATCATGAATTATATTCACCATGCCTGAACAACAAAACTCTGAATACAATTTCCTATGGTCAGGAAGACTAGTACAGATTTTATAATACTAAAACTCAATCCACACAACTCTATTAAAGTCTATCTGTCAGTTTTAAATAAAACTCTAGAAATTCAGTTTCAGCATATTCTAGGAACCATACCAAAACTTCAAATATGATTCTAACATATATCTTTCACTTAAATAAGACTCCAAAATCAAAACTGTATGATCTGTAAGGGTAACAGGCTTTGGATAAATAATTCAGTTCATAACTGAAGTAAGTCAAACTCAAGAGCTTGGCATATTTGCCCTTAAAGTCACCTTATAGATAAGACATCTCTACAAGGAGAGTCAAGATTTTAGAAACATCTCAGTTGAACTCTAGACAGAAAAATGTTTTTTAAACAAAATTTGATAAAATAACTATTTCTTCTCCAAATGACCAGTAGGGGGGAAATTTAGCCCTACCACATACTACCCAAAACAGCTGACCTGTGCTCTGTGTGCTGACTTTCCGCAGGGGAGTACGGGGTACCTACCTGCCCATGTGCAGATCGGGCACCAGCCCGACCAAAAACTGCTGAGGAATAGCGGCCGCCTCCTGGGAAGGAGTTAACCTTTTTACTCTACGGCCTTTGGTATCCTCTGAATTTTTAAATTGTATACACACACTTTCTCATCTTGAGACATGAACACCCCATGGAATCTGGTGGCCAGTACGGAAACGAGCATCTATTATCTGCCACAGGGAGCAGGCCTGAACCATAAAAGGAGCTGGTGAAGGGGATGCAGGACATGGATGGACACAGATGGACGGACTCTCTCTCTCTCCACGGATGGAGGGACTCTCTCTCTCTCTCTCTCCACGGATGGACGGACTCTCTCTCTCTCTCTCCAGGACAGTCTCTCTCTCTCTCTCCACGGATGGACGGACTCTCTCTCTCTCTCTACACAGATGGACAGACTCTGTCTCTCCACGATGTTCTCTCTCTCTCTCTCTCTCTCTCCACGGATGGACGGACTCTCTCTCTCTCTACACAGATGGACAGACTCTGTCTCTCCACGATGTTCTCTCTCTCTCTCCATGCATGGACTCTCTCTCTCTCTCTCTCTCTCTCCACGGATGGACGGACTCTCTCTCTCTCTACACAGATGGATAGACTCTTGTCTCTCCACGATGTTCTCTCTCTCTCTCCACGGATGGACGGACTCTCTCTCTCTCTCTCCACAGATGGATGGACTCTCTCTCTCTCTCCACAGATGGACAGACTCTGTCTCTCCACAATGTTCTCTCTCTCTCTCCATGCATGGACAGACTCTCTTTCTCTCTCTCCACGGATGGACCGACTCTCTCTCTCTCTCTCTCTCTCCACAGATTGACAGACTCTCTCTCTCCACGATGGACTCTCTCTCTCTCTCTCTCTCTCCACGGATGGACGGTCTCTCTCTCTGTCTCCACGGATGGACAGACTCTCTCCCTCTCTCTCCACGGATGGACGGACTCTCTCTCTCTCTACACAGATGGATGTACTCTCTCTCTCTCTACACGGATGGAAAGACTCTCTCTCTCTCTCCTCTTATGCCTCACACATTGGCCCAGAAGACTCAGCTGGGCCTGGTGTGTGCATAAGATGATCATGACTTGAGCAGGGAAGGAGCCTGGGTGGGGCAGGAGGTGGTGCCAGCTGCTTCGACTAAGGGCCTCAGGAGAACAGGCTGAGAAAGGTCCCATCTGCTGCTCACTCTAGTCCTTAAGGGAGATCAGGTGGAGATTTCAGAGTCCTGGCCAGGAATGAAGGTAGCCAATGGCCTGAACCCTCTGCACCTGCAAAGTAGAACACAGCAAGGGAGGGCACACACAAGGCCAGCCTTCTCGGCCTCTCCTAAAATCTCTGCCACGTTCACCAGATCACTTTCCAACCCTCTGATCTGCCTCTGGCTGAAAACATATATTAATCCTGAAGAACATAAGAAAAAGAATCTAATGGCTGATTATGTAACTGTGCTATACTGCAAACAACCATTCTAAATGAATGTCAAGTTAAAATTTTCCCATCACAACTGTCATAAACCTCACTTAAGTTACATTAATACTGAGTTACTGAATGCCACAATATATAAAGCATTATGGTACACACCACATGGCTAGAAGCCACTATAAATTTGCAATTTAAATAGGATTTCAATGGTTACACTCCCCTCCCCACCACAATTTAATGTTAAACTAAATCTGTCTCATATTTCTAACATTTCAAAAACTCACATTCTTCACATCTAGCAGTAAAATGTCATGTTCTCTCTGGCACTGCAGAAAAACTCAGAAAATCTCTTTTTTCACTTGTTCTCACTAGTGATCAAGTTGCCCCATGCACTGGAGAAGATGGAACTGACCCAGGTCAGCTCAGCAGCCACAGCTGAGGATAAGTTCGTCTCCTGAGGACAATTTCAAAAGCAGAGATGTGCCGAACTCTCTGTTATAGCCACTTATTTCCATTTCAAATGAGATTATTTCCTCTTTATATTTGCAACCACAAACATAAGAAAATACGGAACTTTGGATTTAAACCAACATCCACTGTATCTGAAAAACAGAGACTACAGCAGGAACAAACAAAGCTGATCAGTAACCGGTAACACTGTTCTCTGAGCTGCAGGTAAGTGAGGAGCAAAGGGCACGGCCTATCTTTAACCACCACTGACTCTGTCCACAACTACGGCGGCGAGAGTAACACTCCCCCGCTACTGAGGCTTTCACAGAACATTTCACAAAGGCCCACTGGATGGATCACTGTCTTCCCGATCTATGAACTGTTTCACAACTGGTTGTCTTCCCTCTGCTCCGCTTGCCTCACGCCATCCTAACTTTTCCCTTCTGCTATCTAAAGGATATGTGCCTCTCCCTTACTCGGGATGCTATTCCCTCTCCAGCGTCCCAAGAACCAGGCACTGCCCAGAGCCACTGAAGCCTCGGGAGGAAGGGGAGGTGTTTTTCTGCATCTTTAACCACTAAAGGCTTTAAAAGCCACCTCCATCATCCCACCCAATGAAATCAGCAGTGACTCTTAACAGTAGGCCACATGCAAATCTCCACTTGCTGCACATCGAGCCCCCCACCGAGAGTGGGTGTGTACAACACTGCACCCTGCTTCAGACAGTTCCCGGACCCCAGAGTCACTTCCCTGGGGCTCTGAGCTGCTACTCGGGAAACAAAAACATAAACTGGAAGTGTCCAGAACAAGGCAAACTGCCAGCCCAGCCCCCAGCCCAGCCCGCCCTGGTTCCCTACACATCCTAGTCCATTCCCACAGCTTCCACCAGCACCATCTCACCTGGCTAACTCTAGCAAGCCAGACATATACGTCCCTGCTCACCTTCCCTGGGAGGAGTCAGACACCTCAAACCCAGCCCCTCTGAGGAGCCCAACGCCTGCAGCTCTCCCAGTGAGTGCCCTTACTGCTGAAATGCCATCCCCTCCACTCCTTTCTCACACTGGGAAGCAGGGCCCTCCCCTTCCATGCTTCTCTCTCTGACTCGGCCGAGGGTCTCTGCCTCCTTCTTGCCCTCTACGGTCCACCCCTTGCACAGCACTTCTCAGACCGCAGCTCGCTCAAGGTTCCCCAAGGCTTGCTCCCAGGAAACATGCCCCGACCCCTTTCCAATCTTCCCTAGCACTCACTCATCTTACCAAGTTCACTCATTTTCTTTTCTTTTTTTGACACAGAGTCTCACTATGTCACCCTCAGTAGAGTGCTGTGGCATCACAGCTCACATCAACTTTAAACTTGGGCTTAAGCGATTCTCTCGCCTCAGCCTCCCAGGTAGCTGGGACTACAGGCGCCTGCCACAATTCCTGGCTATTTTTTGGTTGCAGCCGTCATTGCTGTTTGGCGGGCCCAGGCTGGATTCAAACCCACCAACTGAGGTATGGCTGGCACCTTAGCTGCTAGAGCCACAGGTGCCAGGCCTCATTTGCTTTTCTTATGACACAGCAAAGCCATGTCCACTTTTGGGTCTTGGTGGGTCCCGTTCCCTTCTCCTGGAACTCTGCTGTTGGTTCTTGCAATGGCCTCCGTGACTTCCAACCCGACCTGGGACCCCTCCTTCACGATGCACTCCCGACCACCTCATCTAGGACAGCCTCCTTCCTGCTAACTGCTACTGCCTGATTGTTACTATTTTCATCAGAAGTCTTCCGCTTTTCTTGTCTACCACTTTATCTCCAATGTCCAGAAAAATGCAAACAGTGGCCAACGTACCACATCAACCACCTTCTTTCTGTCTTAAACTGAAAAACATCTACTTAAAACATTTAAGATCTATTCTTCGTCAATCTCTATCAGCTGAAATCAAGGTTTCTTCAATGAATGTTATTTATTTACTACCATGAAGTTCACTACAAACAAACTGAGAACAGCTGGTGAACTTCATTTTTCCCTTTGCTGCCAAAGCTAATTTTAAACCTAGTGAAAGTGGCAACCTCCTTCAAGGGACGGGCTCTACCACTGGTGCCCTATTCCACTCCCTGCTTGTTCCCCTCTTTCTTGACAGAATTTACAAAGCTAAAGTATACAGACATATGTGTGACTGTAAAACAAGTTCTCACACAAATACTGCTCAGAAGTTATTCAGGCTGAAGAAGCAGAAGCAATAAACTACACTGTAATTGAGTGGGAAACCCAATTATTTTTGTTTCTGTTCTTTAAAGTGTGACTTACGTGTGCTACATTGGATGGTCGGTTAACCTGCTGAATGTCAGCGTTATTAGTAATATTTCTCAACGTCCGCACAGCTGGACTCCAGGGAGCTATCACTTCAGATCTTTCAGAACTTTGCAGGTTTTGTCCAGAAGCCATTAAATTACCCCGGACATCAGGAGGCAAAATGTTCCCTGGGACTGGAGGGACATTGGCACATAGGTTAATCAGCCCAGGCTCCTTTCCCTGGGGCAGTCTGCGTTTGGCTGCAGCTAACTGTGGGACTTCAGCTGGGGTCCAGTTTAAATTCCTCTCCTGTTTTTCAGGTGACGAATCTGAAGAGTCGTCAAACATCAGTTCTCCTTTAGACTTCTCAATGTTGGCCTTGGGGGAAAACTGCTGGTCACCTGGAGGAGACCCGTCCTGCGAGCTGGCAGGGCTGGACTTCTCATCCGTGCTACCCTCATTTTGAAAATCCTGCTCCTCATTTTCCACTTCCTCCTCCTCCTCTTCTTCCTCTTCTTCCTCTTCATAAATAATCAGCCGAGGATGATAAAACGCTTCATCCTTTTTGCTCTTCTCAGATATGCAGTCCAGGACCCAGTCAGGAGTCACAATCTTAATGCTTGTTCGCTTTAAAGCACATTCGTACTTCTCCTGTGAGCAGAGCACAACACACACACAACAAAGCTGTGAATTCCATAAAATCTCCTACTATCAGGCATTTTTAAAAAGGAACCTTAGGAGAGGAATGCAGTTGAAATGTTCAGCAACTCTTACTGCCATTTTCTACACAGGAAAATGTGCACTGAGACAGAGGACATGAGCCACGGAGTTCTAACGCCCTATGTTCAGGAGCCTCGGAAGGCACGGTGCCTGCAAGAATACTATTCAATGACTTGTTTGAAATTATCTTTTTAAAAAATTTTAAATACAAAGGAGAGCTAGGAATCCTACGCACAATTTTAAAATGAACAATTGCTATGTAATCTAAGTGTTTCTTTATTGGTAATTTTTACAGAGCTGGTTTTCCAGGACAGGCTTATGTAAGTGGTGGCCATGTGGTAGAGCACCTCCCCGCACCGGGAGGGTGGCTGCCTTCTACCCATGCATTCCGTATGTCAGGACTGGCTGGAGACGCAAGCTTCACAATTTAGTTCTAAAGATAAATTAAATACACAATGAGATTACAACGTAAAACCAGTGCTAAATGATGTGGTAATAGATTAGGAAAGGATCCCAGCAACATGCTGGAGGACTTGGGGAAAGGTGAGCTCTGGCTGGGGAATGAATACGATAATCTGCAGTGAGCAGGAGAAGCAGAGCGCACAGCAGGACGGGAAAGCCGCGTGTAGGGAGCACCCCAGAGGAGTGGGGAACACCAAGGGAAAGCAGAAATAGATGGAAAACCTTAAATAGGATTAATACAATAATAAAATGAATAATATAATAATAAAATAAACAAGTTTGTAAATTTGGCTTAATTAACTAACAGATTCTATCCCACCTGCCTTTAAAAGCATACTATATAACAGCAATTCTCTAGCAAACACATAAGTGGGGCCCAAACTCCACTCCACATTCTGTCATGGAGCCCCCAGGTGGCACCTGTGGTATGGTCGGGCAGAGGGAGCCGGCCAAACTGCAACAAAAAATAGCCGGGCGTTGTGGCGGGTGCCTGTGGTCCCGGCTACTCAGGAGGCTGAGGCAAAAGAATCGCCTAGGCCCAGGAGTTGGAGGTTGCTGTGAGCTGTGTGACGCCACGGCACTCTACCGAGGGCGACAAAGTGAAACTCTGTCTCTACCAAAAAAAAAAAAAAATAGAGACATAGACATTTGGAATTGAACAGAAAACCAGGAAATGAAACCAACAACTTACAACCTAATCTTTGATAAACCAAACAAGAATGTCCACTGGGGGAAAGACTCCCTATTCAATAAATGGTGCTAGGAGAACTGGAAATCCACATGTAAAAGACTGAAACTGGACCTGCACCTTTCTCCACTCACAAAAATTGATTCAAGATGGATAAAGGATTTAAATTTAAGGCATGAAACGATAAAAATCCTCAAAGAAAGCATAGGAAAAGCACTGGAAGATATCGGCCTGGGGAAAAATAAAAATAAACAAATGGGACTTAATTAAACTGAAAAGCTCTGTACAGCTAAGGAGACAACAACCAAAGCAAATAGACAACCTACCCAATGGGAAAGGATATTTGCACATTTTGAATCAGACAAAAGCTTAATAACTAGGATCTATAGAGAACTCAAATTAATCCACATGAAAAAAGCCAACAATCCCATCAATGGGCAAGAGACATGAATAGAACCTTCTCTAAATAAAACAGATGAATGGCTAACAAACATATGAAAAAATGCTCATCCCTAATTATTAGAGCAATGCAAATCAAAACCTCCCTGAGATATCATCTAACTCCAGTGAGAATGGCCCACATCACAAAATCTCAAAACTGCAGAGGCTGGCGTGGATGTGGAAAGAAGGGAACACTTTTACACTGCTGGTGGGACTGCAAACTGATACAACCTTTTTGGAAGGAAGTATGGAGAAACCTCAAAGAACTCAACCTAGACCTCCCGTTTGATCCTGCAATCCCATTACTGGGCATCTACCCAGAAGGAAAAAAACTCTTTTATTATAAAGATACTTGTACTAGACTGTTTATCACAGCTCAATTTACAATCACCAAAATGTAGAAACAGCCTAAGTGCCCCTCAACCCAGGAATGGATTGGCAAGCTGTGGTATATGTATACCATGGAATACTATTCAGCCATTAAAAAAAATTGAGATTTTGCAGCATTTGTATTAACCTGGATGGAAGTGGAACACATTATTCTTAGTGAAGCATCACACGAATGGAGAAACATGACTCCTATGTATTCAACTTTGATATGAGGACAATTAATGACAATTAAAGACATGGTAGTGGGTGGGGGAAGGGGAGAGCAGACAGAGAGAGAAGGAGGGAGAGGTGGGGGAAAGGAAAAAAAAAAAAAGAAAAGAAAATACTAATTCTCACATAAATTGGATTTAATTTTGACCAAAGTAAATTATTTGAACAATAATTTTTAATTCAACTTGTTAATATGTTGTTTAGGATATTGCATCCTCATCTGTAAGTGAAATATGTTTGTAATTTCCCTTTATAATAATATACTTTTTCCAATTTTAGTATCAGGTATATCCAGATGAAAAAAATAATAATAATAATGATAATTTCACCTCCCGAGAATACTTATTGTTAACATTTTTCATGCACATTCTTCCTACATTTTCCTCAAGCATGTAAACCTATGTTATTATTAAATATATGAAATGTTAAAAAAAAAAAAAAGGAAAAAAATGAGTTACGTTTTATGACAAATTCCTAGGTTTTGGTGTTCAAGTTTTAAAAGTAATATAGGTTTAATGCTTCATATCTGTAACAGCACTTCCTCCCAAAAAGGGTAGTTATACTTTTACCAGCTACACAGGAGTGTATCAATTTACCTACACCTGATAGTAAAACTTTTTATTCCTATCCTAAAAATCATGTTGTTCTTAAATACTTAAATACAAAATGTTATATAGATTGTCCCCATAGTAAATACAGATAGTAAGTTTCTATAAGAGAATAGAGACTTTCGATTTCTATACTACCCAGAAAAGAACCTCAGAGTTATTTTAGGAGAATACAAAGTCCAGATATACATATAAAATGTTTATTAATATAAACTAAATATTTAATACAAATATACGATATACTTGAATAACATTTATTATGTATTAACATGGTTTACATACTATTTTCTAAGGGAGAAAGATATTTCTTAAAATAATAAAATATGAAATAAAATGATTTTTAATGCCATTAACAAATACTCAAAACTACTGCTATGGAGAGGAGTTGCTGACACTTCTGGATATGAACAAGAGGACTTCACTCAGAGTTTGGAATCCACTCTGGCAGGCATCAGTTCCTCATCTGTACAGAGTGCTGGCATTTCATGTTTCAGGTATGACTTGACTGTTTCCTATGCAAATCTAAGTAAAACATTTCAGTAAACTGCCTATCATATTTCAATGACGTTCTCTCTCACTTTTCACAAAATAAGTAGTTTTTATCATTAAAAGACAGTTACTGATTCAACAAAGATGACCGGAGAACAGAGCAATGTTTAAATGCCTTATCCTGAGCCCCCTTATCACATTCTTCCGATCCTTGAATTATCAAAAACTGTAACAACTTACTAAGTGCCAAGGGCCTCGGGAGCTAGAGCAAGGTTTTAGGGTCAGGGTTCCAGTGGTGGGCTGGAGCCAGCCGGTTGGTCCTGGGACCTCCCCAGCAAGAGTAGCTCCAAATGGCAATGGCAGGAGTAGCTACACTTGGAAATCTGCAATGCTACAAAGGGGTCTCTGTCCCTGAGAGCTAACAACCACATCTTGTTTCTATTGGTTTTAAATTTATTTATTTATTTTTTTGAGACAGAGTCTCACTTGGTCACCCTCGGTAGAGTGCCGTGGCGTCTTAGCTCACAGTAACCTCAAATTCTTGGGTTCAAGTCATCCTCTTGCCTCAGCCTCCCAAGTAACTGGGTCTACAGGTGCCCACCACCACGCCTGGCTACTTTTTTAGAGATGGGGTCCCGCTCTTGCTCAGGCTGGTCTCAAACTTGTGAGCTCAGGCAACCCACCCACCTCGGCCTCCCAAGTGCTGGGATTACAGGCGTGAGCCACCACGCCCGGCCTTGGTTTTAAATTTATAAATTCCTTCTTCTGTATCAATTTAAATCAAAACTTTTCAACCTCAAGAATATATAAGGTAGTTTCATGATATCATTTTCACAAATTTTCTCTTTGTACTCATAGAAAAATGCAAAAACATGAATTCATTTCAAAAGAAACTGCCATTTATTTTTGTGTGTAGTCAGCTAGTCTCTATTTAGCACCCATACAATTTATGAATTGAAACTGTTTAAATTCACCACTATTAGTTTATAAATTCATCTCTGAATAGATTACAGCCCTACACCAGAACATACAGTTCCCTCTGTTCATTTGGCAGACTGGTGCTTCTCAGCCTCAGGGCTAAGCTGGGAGGAGTCACGGCAGGGGACAGATGGAGCGGGAAGTGCTGAGCCGAGATGCGAGCTGCACATCCTGTCCTGACCTGAGGTGGGCAGATACACGGGGTACCAATTTTAACCCAGCGATACCCAAGAGGAGCTGCTACTACTCCTTGTGCTTTGGACATTTAAGGGGAGGAGCCTTTTATTGGTCACAAAACCTGGTAGGAGACAAGGACTGGAGAAATTCTGAGTCCTAAATGGACCTAAATGGTGCTGCACGGCCAAAGAATTATCCCGCAGACAACATTCCAACACTATACCACCAAACATTCAGATGAAAAGCATCTGGTGGTACAGACACTAATTTTTCAGGAAAGCAGCTATCTAAAACTAAAAATAAATAAATAAATAATCAAAGGGCAATTATTTGTCTTATTCAAAGTTACTAGAAGTTGTTCAATCATCTTCAAAAAATTGTATTTTACTAGAATATCACATTAACATCACTAAGGGCAATTTTGTTCAAGGTTTTTATGTCCGTATAAGCAACACATGACAGTCTGTGTTCTGTAGCTGTTATACTACGTACTTGTGGTTTTGCTGTATCAACACACAACCTCGAGTATAC
This sequence comes from Perodicticus potto, assembly GCA_963574655.1. Taxonomy (NCBI): domain Eukaryota; kingdom Metazoa; phylum Chordata; class Mammalia; order Primates; family Lorisidae; genus Perodicticus; species Perodicticus potto. The sequence continues at coordinate 3,251 of CAUYRH010091944.1, read as the reverse complement.
GTCTATATTACACACAGAGAGACCTCTCACCACTACAATGTCTTCCAGAGTACTTCTGCTTAAACATTTCAAAAATCCTATATACTTTTCATTAATAATTGCTTTCTTTTTATTTCACATGTAAGCATTATGAATTCTTAAAAATTATTTAGGAACAATAAAACTTGTACAGATAGAAGAATTCGTCACCCAAAGGGGTGGCAGGTGCCTGTGTTTCACCTTCCTCCTGGTGACTGTAGGAAGCACTGTGTCCTAGCATGCTATGACCATTACGATACTGGGATTTGGTAGGTAAGTGCTTACTAACAGCTGCCTGTCATTATTTGTATTACTGGCAAATAAATACAAAACCCGATTTTAACAACTATTTGCCATTACGAGAGAAATGAAGTAAACACTAAATAGTAATTTCAGACTGGGCACAGTGGCTCATGCCTGTAATCCCACCACTCTGGGAGGCTGAGACAGGAGGATAGCTTGAGACCAGGAGTTCAAGACCAGCTTGAGCAACATAGCAAGGGTCTGTCTCTAGTTTTAAAAACTAAATTTAAAAAAACAAACAAAAATAAAATAATTTCTTGGGCGGTGCCTGTGGCTCAGTGAGCAGGGCACCGGCCCCATATGCCGGAGGTGGACGGTTCAAACCCAGCCCCGGCCTAAAAAAATCTGCAAAAAAATAAAATAAAATAATTTCTTTTTCCCTACAAGTTGAATTAGTTCTTTTAGATCTGAGAAATTAAAATTGGAAAACCAATAATGACATCTTTCTTTTCCAGTTCATTATAAAATCAAGAATTAAGAGTAAATAAATTGCATAAGACAGTATTATAATTCCAAGATAGACTTACATAATTCATGTATACAAGCATGGTGCATGTATACATATAACGTCTTATTAATATCAACTTCTAAAATACATGGAGCGTTTGTTTTTTCTAAGAATAATTATTTAGCATATTTGCTGTCTTATTCACAAGTGTGTCTTAGCCAAATAAAATGATTTTTTAAAATACTTCTATGTTGGGATAAAGCCCAAATAAAGTATATATATGTGTGTGTATACACACACACACACACACACACACACACACATATATATATACTGTGTGTACATGTGTGTATATATGTGTGTGTGTGTATGTATGTGTATATATACATATATTGTATACACCTGTTGGCTTAGATAGGATTTTCCTCCAAATAAAAAATCTTTAAATACTTCACTTTTAACCATACAACTTAAAAATTTAATCTAAAGTCAATACATGCTTTGAAATATATATTATATCCTAAAACCCGAAGAGTTTTAACTCTTTAAGACTCTAGAACTAAAAAGTCAAATCACAATTTAAAACAGCTTTAACAAATTCATGTAGTGCCTCTTAACTTATAATTCGACTATTTACAAGTATTGGCTCAGTTAAAAAAGTTATAAAGATTTCATTTTCCCATCAAACTATCTATGCAAATATAAATCATTATCAATACAAAAAGGACCAACCAATGTCACAAAGCATTCTATTAATCACTTAAATTATCATGTGAAATATAAATGTTTTTACATAAATAAAATCTAAGAGTCACACCGTAAATTTTCAGAGTTTCTTGGTGAACAATAGAGTACCACTACCAAAGTCATCGGCCCCAAATCTCTGTCAAGTTGTCATGAACAGCACATGCTAATGGGCCACTTCAGATTACTTTCAAAGACCCTATAAACGGAATACTCTGGGTGGGACGAGGTCTGTGCCTTTGCACCAGCCTCCGCTCCCACCTTACCGAGGGCCCGTGCCATATGCGGGCGGCACACTCTGCCATCTACGTTCCCCGTGATCCAGTGCACTCAGATGGAATCAGATGATCATAATCCTTCAGATTGAAAGCAAGTGAAAAAAATGAAGGAAATGACTGACATATGGAAAAAGTGAACCAGTCAAAAGACTTTTTCTTTTCTTTTTTTTTTTTTACAGTTTTTTTTGGCCGGGGCTGGGTTTGAACTTGCCACCTCTGGTATATGGGGCCGGCGCCCTACTCCTTGAGCCACAGGCACCGCCCAAAAGACTTTTCTACCATACATACACTGAAGTTGATTCTCAAAATTATAAAAAACAGGCTCGGCGCCTGTGGCTCAACGGGCTAAGGCGCCAGCCACGTACAACTGAGCTGGCGGGTTTGAATCCAGCCCGGGCCCGCCAAACAACAATGACGGCTACAACCAAAAAATGGCCGGGCGTTGTGACGGGCGCCTGTAGTCCCAGCTACTTGGGAGGTAGAGGCAAGAGACTCGCTTGAGCCCAGAAATCGGAGGTTGCTGTGAGCTGTGATGCCACAGCACTCTACCCAGGGCAACAGCTTGAGGCTTTGTCTCAAAAAAAAAAAAAAAAAAAAATTGTAAAAAACATATTGTTCATGGGAGAGAAAAATTTGCAAAATTCAGTACAAATCATAGAATCACCTACCAGAGGACCTGATCAAACACAGACCATTGCATCGGCCCCCAGTTCTGACTTAGCAAGTCTGGGAAAGGGCCGGACAACTGCATTTCTGTCAAGTCCCCGGAGGATACAGGTGCTACTGAGCTTCCACTTGTGGAACCAAAATCCATATGGCCCAGGGCTGAGGGATGAGAGCCCTGTGTTTATCAGGACAAACATAGTTTGTACATATTCTAGCTCATTAAGAAGGAAACATATCAAAAACTTCCTCAAATGTATGTTTATAATCATACCTGGCATAGGTCTTTTAAAAAATTGTGAATGGTTGGAGTGGAGGGAGGGTAATTGGTGGGGCCACACCTATGGTGCATCTTAGAAGGGTACGGGCGAAACTTACTAAATGCAGAATACAAATGTCTTCATACAATAACTAGGAAAATGCCATGAAGGCTATGTTAAACAGTTTGATGAAAACATTTCAGATTGTATATGAAACCAGCACATTATACCCCTTTATTGCATTAATGTACGCAGCTATGATTTAATAAAAAAAAAAAAATTGTGAACGGGGGCAGCGCCTGTGGCTCATCGAGTAGGGCGCCAGCTCATTATACCGAAGGTGGCGGGTTCAAACTTGGCCTTGGCTGAACTGCAAAACAAAAAAATAGCTGGGCGTTGTGGCGGGCGCCTGTAGTCCCAGCTGCTCGGGAGGCTGAGGCAAGAGAATCGCCTAAGCCCAGGAGTTGGAGGTTGCTATGCACTGTGTGAGGCCACGGCACTCTACTGAGGGCGATAAAGTAAGACTCTACAAAAAAA
>CAUYRH010091938.1:0-18337 GCA_963574655.1 Perodicticus potto | reverse complement strand
CCAAAGTCTCAAAAAATAGACAACTAATATTATATAAATAAAAGTAAAGGAGAGTTTCAAAAAACAGATCATGCCAAATCTTATAGATAATAGAAAAAGAAGAAATATTTCAAAATCATTGTACTTGATCTGGATACAACGGATATTGAAATTGGAGAAAATATATTGTTATAAAGGGAAATTACAAACATATTTCACTTATAAGTGAGGATGCAATATCCTAAACAACATACTAACAAGTTGAATTATAAATTAATGTTTAAGTAATGTACTTTGGTCAAATTGAATCCAATTTATGTGAGAATTAGTTACTATTTTCTTTCATTTTTTTTTCTTTCCCTCACCCCCTCCCTCCTTCTCTCCTGTCTGCTCTCTCCTTCCTCCATGCCCCACTGTGTCATTACTTGTCACTAATTGTCCCCAAATCAAGGTTGAATACATAGAAGATGGATTTTTATCTTCTCTCCACCCACTATTCTTCCACGAATTCACAAGATCCTTTGGAGAGGGATAATAGTCTGGCTATCACAGAACTGTATATTTATATTCTGACATCAAGACAACCGGTCCAGCTAGCAAGGCAGGCTGTTAAACCGTATGAGAGACTTAGAATAACACAGAGAGAGCTTATTACAAGCAAGATGAAGCACTGAGTGATAGTCAGCATTTCTGAGAAATTCCAGAGGGAGAGACACTTGGCAATGAGCTGGGAAAATAACCCAGCGTATAAAGTCTGTCTACCCCTTACCCCTACTGCCCCAGCCCTCCTTCTATGAACAATTCCTGCTGTGCCCATCTTCTCACTTGAAGAGGAAAACATTGAATTAAGTACAACAGCCATTCTTTGAGCATCCAAGGTTGTAGAAGTGCTAATAAATGCTGTCCTTGTTACTTTGAATCATTTCCCCAGGGCATTTGTCATTTGTGCACTGAGACATCCTGACAGCCACTTGGCACTTGCATTTTGTCATGTTGTAATGAAGCACATTTCCATTGCATTCAATATATTCAATATTTTTTTTCACTCCAATTACATGTAGTGAATTCAACCCTTGCTACAGTGAAATTTGTTTGAAGCCCTCCCCAGAGCCAAGATCGCTGGAGAACCTCCTCTGCTGGCTGCCGATGGGTCTGTGCAGTGCCTTCCTCTCGATTTGGAGAGCAGCTAATTTGATTTGTTCTTTTATTTGAAAGTGAACCAGATCATTTGCATTGTAAATAGAACCATCTCTTGTCCCTATTCCCATCATCTTTGATTGCTTTTGGCCGCTTAACTTGGATAACTTAATCACGGACCATATGAAAGAGAGCAGAGAGAGATTTTAAATAAGTTTTGGGAGTGAGCACAAAGCAAGTCCATGGCAATAACAGATGACTAAAGCATCTCTGATATCAGACTCCACAGGCATCCAATGGCACTTGAGTTATCATCTCTGCTTCTAGGGTCACTGGAAAACTGGAATAGCAGGCTCTCAGATTATGTTCTCAATGTTAAGTTCAATATTAGAACTACATGCTGAGCAGCCTTTCAGGGAGACTCTGGTATTGCACCCATGGTGGAAGAAACAGCACAGCCTCTGCAACCAGGCCCTGCAGAAAGAGCTGCCTCTGATCCACTCTGCCCAGAACCCAAGGGAAAGCAGAGCAGCACTCACTGCGTAAGATGGGACAGAGATGGAAGAAATAATTTTAATAAATATTTGCCTTTTTACTATAATTTAACTATTTTGAGATGGCAGCCATTCCCCAGAATAGTGAAAAGGAAACGAACTTAAAATAGCCCCAAAGATCATTTTTAAGCCTAACTTATTTCTGCTGTAGTTAGTCATTATTGATGTGATATTCCCAGGAATTACAATTATTTCTCCAGACGATGGTTCTTGAAGATGAGGCCTTCCAGACTCATAGGAAGTTGTCTGAGGTGCCGAAAGGTTTCTTGCAAAGATGTTACTTCCTTCCTTGCTTCACGTATGGTTTTGGCAATGGCCTCGGGCAGCAGGTGCTGGATTATGCGTCTTGCTCAGAGCAGTGTAGAGATTCTCATTCTGCTTCTGGAACATATGAAAAATCCCAGGTATGGTATCCTTGGTGCTGCTGCAATTTCCCTCTATGACAAGTTCTTTTGATCTCAGGGTTCAAAGAATGAAACCATGGGCCATGTGGATCAGTGACAAGACAGAGTTTATTGATGGAAAGATTGATAGAAAGATTGATAAGCAAAAGAGGGGGAAGCAAGAGAGGGAGAACAGAACCTGCAGCTGTGGAGGGGTGAATCCAAGTGGGAAGACTGCCCCTCACCCTTCCGTCTCCAGTCTAGGGGTTTAAATCCCATCCTGGGGGCAGGAGGTTTGGGGGAAGTATGTCGCAACTGGCCAGAGGTCTGCGGGCTAAAAATGATCCTAAGACTGCCAGGGAATGCAGCCCTTGCAGTTTTTGTGTCAGGCATTAGGGGGTGAGCTCCTTACTCCAGGAGGAACTGTTGGCGTTTTTCATGACCTTGCTTGAGTGCAGCCTGGAAAAGGCAGCCTGTTTGTGCCTAGAGATGCGGGTCTGTGATAAGACTGATTTCTGAGCTCACACAGGCCTAGGAAATAGAGGTCTCTATCCAGCCCAAGCTGGAAGAACCCTGTTTTTTTGGAATATGCATGGTCTAACATGCTTCAGCTGACTCATTTCAAAAAGGAGAATACCCCCAACAAATACCTTTCCTACCCCAATAAACCCTCTTTCCTGGAAAGGACAGGTGGCCCAACACAAGGCTTTTCCAGGCCTCAGAGCCACGCTTTCTACATATGTGGGAGACAGTTGGGTCTACCCTTGGCATCTAGCTAGACCACCATGCCTCACTTCCTGTTAGTCTTCCTCTATCCCTGGGGGTCTAAACACTACTTATCAAGTCTGTACCTCTGGGAGATTTAAATATTTCATTAGTAAGTAAAGAAGAGAATGAGTTAGTCTTTCTCTACCTCCAATGGGTCTGGGTATTCATTCATTAAAGAATAGGACTTGCCATGTTTCTTCTGGTTCTATTAAACATTCTTTCCCGGTTGTAGAAAATTTATAGCAGATAATACCTCCAACCTTTTACAAGGCCCTCAGCAGATGGCCTTGGTCTTTTACACAACATTGCAGGTTACTGGGTTATGACTGGCACATCGGCCATGCCCTCAACTGCACACATGTGAAATCCTGGATGGCACCTGAACGTTCCTCAGACAGGACGCAGCTGCATATGAAAGAACTCCCTTATCCTAACTGGGGCTAACGCCACCATAAATCCCTGCTATTAACTGTCTAGGCTTGGTTCTTTGTGGCCCCTTCCTTCCTAACACCTCCCTTTCCTCTTTGGTTCTGATTATCTCTCCTCCTCTGTCTTGTCACTAATCCACATGGTCGGTGGTTTCATTCTTTGAACTCTGAGATCAAAAGAATTCTTCACAGAGGAAAATTCCAACAATACCATGGATAACAAAACTTTATCCTTATGGTGCTCTAGGTGTCTCTTTCCTTACCCAGCCGTCTGCAATTTTCCTTCTTTCCTAACCTTTCCTTGGTGCCTCTCAGAATTCTATATCCAGGGTTATCCAAGTCTCCTAATTCCACCAATATTTCTTTCACTGCCCAGTCTTTACAGCACACCAGCACTTTCCTGGGCATTGCACACCTCCAGAAGGCTTCTCCAAGAGGGAGGCTTTCTAGTCCTCTGCTCCCCAAGCCACATGTCTTGGAGGTCAGACCAGCCAGCTCCTCATTTCCCGCTGCTTCTCCCAGACTCTGGCCTCTCTTCCCAAGTGCAAAGTACCTCTGCTTATGGAAGCACTCACCAAGCACCTCCATAGCTCTGAACACTGCTCCCCTGCAGACGACAGGCCAGCGGGGATCACCTTTCCACACTGATCTCATGGGAAATGTGCAGACTGTTGCCTACACTCAGAGTTCTGCTTTTCGTTTAGGACTTAAACTCGTACCTGAAGTCTACAGCCACGTTATCTTTCCGACCCCTCCCCCCACACGCTACCCTCGACTGCTCCTTGTTTGCACCATGTCTAGGTGCTGACCCATCACTTTGCCCAACTTTCTCCTTCCCACGGACCATCTAGTCTAGTTCTGTCAAAGTGGTTAAGTCTCTGTTCATGTCCTATCTTTTTCATGAAATATCTCCAGGCATACCAGCCCAAAGTGTTTTCTCGGGTTTCATATCCATAGCATTTATCATCTCTGCCAGATGTTCACAAATAAATCATGTCCTAGCTGCAACAACCTCTGATTCTGTGAGAATTTCCATTTACTCCCTTGGCTTTTCAAATCTCCTGCTGTCACTGTTTAGGACCATGCAGGAGCCCCTGGTTGTGTGAGCCCATCTTCCTCATCCTCACCTTGGGGACAAGAGTGAACCCTAGAAGGGACAGGCAAACACCTTGAGCCCCAATGACAGATGTGTCATTGCCATCACACAAGTGATGATTACAAACAGAAAACTGACACCAGAAGTCATTCTAAATAGTACGGTAATCACTTCATTTATACACTGAAAAATACTTTTCATAATTGCAAAATAGAATGCTAATAAATTGTTTAAATGCTCTTACAATCATTAAACTTGCCTAATTCATAGAATTTGAGATGAAGGAACTTTGCTTCTTATACTCCTTCATTAAAAAGAAATCATGGGTTATTTGATCAGTCAGTATAATTTTAAACCAGCAAAAGTTTGCTTTTTGCTAATGTTACATACCCAGGGTAGGTGAGTGGGACAGCTTTGCTCAGCGTAGTCTCTCAGGACTCCGGTAGGAGCATCTGTGTCATAATATACATTTCTCCTATTGCTGAGGCAGAGAACTCAGAGCTCAGGGGGCAGGGGTCTTTCCCTAGTGACAAACTTCTGCCTCAGAAATGATATCTGTTGCTTTTCTTCACAGAAGCCAGAACCATTTGTTAGAAAAAAATCCATGACCCATCCAAGCACAAGGGAGCCAGCAAGTTCAGTCTTCCATGCCCTAGAAAGTGCTAAAACGGCCAGGTGCAGCGGCTTACACCTGTAATCCCAGCAATCTGGGAGGCTGGGATGGGATTGCTTGAGCTAAGGAGTTTGAGACCAGCTTGAGCAAGAATGAGACCTCATCTCTACTAAAAATAGAAAATTTGGGCCAGGTATTGTGGTGGGTGCCTATAGTCCCAGCTACTACAGAGGTTGAGACAAGAGGATCTCTTGAGCCCAAGAATTTGTGGTTGCTGTAAGTTAAGACACCTCAGCACTCTACCCAGGGTGACAGAGTGAGACTCTATCTCAAAAAAAAATAAAAAAGAAAGAAAGAAAAGGATGCCAAAATGGGTAAGTAGCACTAGCAACTACTACAATGAAGACTATGTTTGGCTACCTGTGTTATATTTATGCCATTTCTTCATAATGTGATGGGAGTAACTGGAAAGATGTAAAACAAATATATGTTTGGAAGCCAAACAACCTGGGTTCAAAACTCTGGTCTGCCACTTTTAGCTGAAACTGTGTGGCCTTGGACAACATACTGTCTGAGCCTCAATTTTATTACTGCCAAATGAATATTTAACACAGCTACTGGAAGGATTAAAATAAGTGCAATGGGGAAAAGACAAAACAAAAGCACAATTTCTGCAAGTAACAGGTACTCACTCAATACATATTAATTTCTGTTTTCCTCAACCCTCCATATAAATACTTTATTTCCTTTTTAATTTTATCCTTCCTGACTTACTTTATGATTATGAATCTGTTCTTGTTTTGCAGTGAAAGATGGGACTCTATTTCCCTCACCAACAGATGAACACGTTCTCTTCAATGCTGTCCTAAGACTGTGCTTTCTTAATACTTCCGCCATGTTTATTATCTCCAGGGCAGTATTGCCAATGAATTTTCTGTGTTTAATCTGATCCAGCTGTTAGATAATTTGTGGATCTATCTTTAAATTATTAGCTTTAGATAGTTTGTGAATCATTCCTCACCCCAGCCTCACTTGGACTCTGTTAATTTTTTAAAACCACATTGTATCTCACTTTCTACATTACAGGCCTTTCAGGGGGCAGGATCACACTTAAACCTTTACGTCATTCATGGAATTAAGCATTAGCTTTCTGTTATCCACACAGTATCGGGTGTAAAGTAGTTAATCAGTGCATTAGTTGCTAAGGCCTGCCTTAACAACACATCACCCCCGAATGGCTTAAACAGCCAAACTTTACTATCTCACTGGAAGTTAGAAATTCAAGATCAAAGTATGAACATTTCTGGTTGATTCTTTCTGAGGCCTGTGACGGACACTCTACCACTAACCCTCTCCTAGCTTTTGGTGACTTTCTGTCAGTCGTTTTTGACATTCCTTGGCTTGTGGAAGCAGAACCATGGTCTCTGCCTTCCTCTTCATAAGGCATCCTTCTGTATTTGGATCTGTGGCCTAATTTCCACCCCTTATGAGTATATCACTCATTCTAGATAAGGGCCCAGCCCAATGACCTTTTCTTAATGAATCACATCTCAAGACACACTATCTCCAAATGCTCATATTCTGAAGTACCCCAGATAAGACCCCAACATATAAATTTGGGGAGTACATACTTCAACCCATAAACATAGGTTATTGTAATCTGGATGAATATCTGATTATCATATGGTGAAAATAGTATGACCTCAATGTTTCTGCCACATCAAAGTAAAATTTTCAACATGTCAAGAACTTGGTACTGGGTGGCACCTGTGGCTCAAAGGAGGAGGGTGCCAGCCCCATATACCAGAGGTGGTGGGTTCAAAACCAGCCCCTAGCCAAAAACTGCAAAAAATAAATAAATAAATAAATAAAATAAAGAACTTGATACTGATATAAATACAGAATAAACATGTATCCGAACAACCATAATGCTATTTTCCTCTATATAAATTCTAGTTAATTGATCAATTTTTTTCTTCTGTTGGATCTCAGTACAGTAGTTGCCATTATAAAATCATCTCATTCCAGACTGAGATGAATTTGGAAATTCTCATTTAGTCTCCAAATATAGTCAGAGTTATATAAGTCATGTCAGTGTGAAAGCCTATGCTATAAATTGTCAATAGTAAGTGCGTAGTTTGATAGGGCTGCCATAACAAAGTGCTATAGAGCAGTGGCTTATAGAGGCTGGAAGTCCAAGATCAAAATCATTGGCAGGGTTGGTTTCATTCCCAGGCCTCTCTCCATAGCCGTCTTCTCCCTTGGTCTCCACACCCTTGTCGTTTTTATCTGTATCCTAATCTCTTCTGATAAGCATAATAATAATAATATTAGTTCAGGGCCCACAATATGACCCCATTTTATCTTAATTATCTCTTTAAAGACCCTGTCTCCAAATAAGCACATTCTGAGACACCAGGGTTAGGGTTTCAACAACACATCATTTTGGAGGGGGGAATGAACACATTTCAGCCTATAATATTAAGTTTATCTGCTTTAGTCTTTTTAAGAAGTGCTCAAGCAATCTTTTGTTGATAACCAGATTTACGACTTCAGGCAATTGTGAGAGCAAAGTAGAAACAACTTGCCAAAGTTAAGGCTGAATGGCTGTTAATTTGTTATAATAATCAATAATATTATGAGAAGAGGAAACTTTGCTATGGTAGTACATAAAATACTTAACTCTTATAAGGATTAAATCAATGTTTCCACTCAGGGTAAGAATATATTATGGACTGACAAATTCCCAAGGCCTTCCAGTGCATCTTGTAAAGTATACAATCTATAAAACCCATTTGTATGAATAACCTTTCCCTGCACAAAATTAACTTGGAGAAAGCTAAGCTCCTGCTTTTATTTGAGAACTTTACTCATAAAACTCATACAACAATGTTGAGCTAATTAAGAACAACCAAAAGCCTGATCACTTTTATTACCCCTCTTTCTATAAGACAGAAGAAAAAATCTTCATAATTTTCTAATATCCATCTAGGAAATCTAAATGATAGTTTTAAATGTTTTTTAGATTTAAGACAATCTGGTGAAGGGAAAATAAAAGATGATGATAAGGGAAAGATCATCATTTAATTAAGATTAGCATAGAAGTACATATACATAATGAATGATTGAGCTGATATGGACTGAGTTTAACTACATGTTAATTAAAGTGACACTAAAGTTAATTAAAGTGATACTAACTATAATACTGTAAAATAAACATGAAGTAAGAAAATACCATTGGAAGAAACCATAACAGTTTAGAGGGGAGAAATTTTCGTATTTGGACATAACAAAGTCACAACAAAGCACAAACAGTTATTTTGCTGACATAAAACCCTACTTTCTGGGAAGCTTATCAAATGTGTACGGAATATTCTTTTATTAGTTCTTCTGATGAGCATACTAGATATCCAATACATAAAATTTTACTTGAGTGTCTACTCTTGTTTTAACACAAAGCATTTCTATAAACACCTCAAAGCTAAAGTCTTGAGAACAAAATTCTTTCTCTTCTGACCATGTTCAAATAACTAGAGTAACAAAGACAAGAGTTAAAAGTTCACTTTAAACACTATAAAAGAAATACACAAAGAAATTATTTTTGAGACATAGGACAATAACAGGCACAAGAACATTATCTCTGAAAGAAGGAAAACAAATGAGGTGGCTCTATGATCATCCCAGCTTATTGCTTAGACACAGTTGAATTTATACTTAAAACATTCCAACAAAGTAATTTTCAGGACAAGATGTTTTCATTGGTGAATTCTTTCCAAACATCTTAAAAACAAATAATATCAATTCTACACAAGTGATGTTAGAAGATTGAAGAAGACAATTTCTAACACATTTTATGAAGCTAATCTTAACCTAATAAGAAAACAACAAAACAATATTAAATCAGAAAAGTATAAATCAATATACTTTATGAAGACAGAAAGAAAAATCTCTGAACTATATTTTACCAAGTTGAATCAAGCAATTTATAGAAAGGATAATATCATGACCAAATAAAATTTAACCTAGGGATGCAATCTAGGTTAGCATTCGAAAATATTAATCAATGTATTTTCTCATAATAACAAACTAAAACAGAAAGTAAGAACATATGATCCTCTCAACAAATATAAACCCTGACTGATGAAGAAGGATTTAACTTGATAAAGGACATCTACAAGGAACTTACAATAATGTTACCCCATACTTAGTCATGAAATAATGAATGTACTCCTCCTAGGGAAGGAAAACTTGGGCAACAATATCTGCTGTCATCACCTCCATTAAACACGGTATTAGTGATATTAGACAATGGAATAAGGCATGAAAAATAAGATGTGCAAATAGTTAAAATGAAGTATGCATATGTTTTACTTATGGATGACATACTTTCCATGACATTGTATAAAATCCTATGTAATCCACAAAAGTACTATTTAAACTTGTAAGGGCATTTAATGGAGGGGGGTGGGGATACAGGATACATCATCAATATACAAAAATCATTTGAATTTCTTTATAATAGCCGTAAACAATTAGAAATTAAAATTAGCAATACCATTTACAATAACACCAAAATATGTAAAATATTTAGAGATAAATTTGACAAACATTGCATAAGACCTATATACTGAAAACTGTAGAACAATGCAGAGAGAAAATTTTTTTTCACTTCAAACTATTAAGGGAGTACAAATGTTTTAGGTTATATGGATCACTTTTGTAATGCTTGAGTTCCAGCTATGGATGTACTTATCACCCAAATAATTTTCATAGTTCACATTAGGTAGGTGTTTTCCCCTTTGCTCCTACACTCCCCCCTTGTTGATTTCTGCTGAGTTTTACTTCTGCAGAGAGAAATTTTAGAAGAACAAAATTAATTAAGTTGTATAAAGCAATAATAACAGAACTCTTTGAGAGCTCTTTTAATTTTATGGAAGTAGAAACTATTTCAGACTTATATAGTGAAAGATAAGGATTTCAATAACAGTACATAAGCACAAAGAGAAATTGCAACATCAGTTCTACAACCTTAGTGATGGGTCAAAATCAAACAAAACACAAAATCTTACCACTCCCAGTCTCAAAAATCTATTCTCCCTTATCCAGGTTATAAAACATCTTCATAGCTCATTCAAGTTAATTTAAAACATATAAGCAAAAGACTAACAATTTCATTTTTTCTCTTGTATCTTAATCAAAGATAGCTCTCCCTGTCCTAAAAGAGATCATTCAATTATCAGACAATAAAACAAAATTTCCAGTTATCACCGTCCCAGAGAATAATTTATCAGCAGTTCTCAAACTCTGTTCGTATGTACAGAGTACTCTCCTGACTATCCAGATGAGTTCAACCCAGTGATCTGATAACCACTAGTCTCTGGAAGTTTTAGAAAGACACAATGCCCAAACAATAAGTTTATATAAAAATTATTTCATTGCTTATGCAGTTACAGCCAATCTGGTGATCTGATAACTATTAATCCCTAGTCTCAATGTTAGAAAGGAATATAGCCCTAACATTGATATAGACAGACATCGATAGAATAACAAACTTAATCATGAACCAGAAAGAGCACAGAAATAGAAAATAGAAATGAACAAACAAACAAAAAGATTCATCAAAGGAAAGGTCCTCATATCACTTGGAATTTGCTCTGGGAGACCAGAAAAAATGTGTCTGTTCTTAAGCCAGGAGAAAAGTGCACTTCTCTGGCAGCACATTGGCTCTGGTGAGGGCAAGTTCATTAGGACATCTTAGTGGAATGACGTCAAAAAAATGTTAGAAAATAATCGTGTAATTTTCAAAAAGTTAAAAACATGATTATCCGATTGTCTTAGTTCCCTGGACTTCTATTGCAAAATATCATAAATGGGGTTGCTTATAAACAACAAACACTTATTTCTCACAGTCCTCGAAGCCCAGAAGTCCAAGATCAAAGTGCTGAGAGACTGAGTGTCTGCTGAGGGCCCCACTGCCTCAAAGAGATGTCACCTTCTTCACATGGTGGAAGGGCCCTGATCCCATTCCTAATGGTTCAGCCCTCATGAACTAATCCACCTCCCAAAGGCTTAATCTCTTAATGCAATCACATTGGAGGTAAGGATTTCAACATAGAAATTAGGGGGTGGGGAGGCACACAAACATTGAGACCATAAACAAAGATTCACACAAATATATTATAGAATTAACACATGTTAAATATTTATTTACTCACTGATGAGGGAATCAATCGGATTTAGTTAAAACAGTTTCTGAAAGCATTTCAGGAACATAGTGTCTCTGAGACAGCACACTGAAATAAGTATGTGCAGTTAGAAGAAATTTTTAAAATGATAATATCCAACGGGCAATAAACCTGGAACCTACAGGGTTCTTTTCCTTTTAATCTCTTCCAGACAAAAACCAGCAAGTGAATACCTATCTTCACAGAGTATGGGCCTTAATCAAAGTAAATAGAAAGTCAAAGATATATATTCCTCCAGAAAAGTAAGTAATTTTTGGATGGGCCCATTAGAAAATGCTCTGAATGATAGTCTCCCTTTCCTCTAAAGTTCATATACTTGACATTTTTTTCTTTAACAGCTCTAAAAACAGCAATTATTTTTAGGATGGACCCCAATCAGGAGGTGATTCTTTCCACCAAAATAGGAGAATTTCCCCTCCCTCTGACTGCTATATTATAAATTGGAATATAACACCAAACTGGAAATGAAAGAATATCTCAAGATCCAGGCCTACATAAACTGAAAAGGAACCCCCATGGCAGAGGTTAGGGGTGTACTACAGTGTACTGGTGAGCACGAATCTAGGGCTTTCATTAATAAGGAACCATTTAGGGGTGAAAGTTAAGAAATTTCAGAAGCACAGACTGGGGGATTTGATGTCGTTTGTAAAAACTCTTCAGCCTTTGGATAAATCCTCTATGAGCTAAAAGAGGATGTCAAAGAAACACAGGAGATATGGATTTCAGAAAATAGACTCATTTTAACAGGAAGGTACCAAAATAGAAGGGATACACACACAGGAAGACCCATAATTGCCAAGGAAATAGAGACTTGCCCTGTCTCTTTTCAGCTTTCATGTGCAAAACCTAAGAATTATTCCAGAAGTACATACTGTGCGCCTGCAATGTGCAAGCACCATGCGAGGCGATGTGGCACATTCAAAGGGGACAGAGACAAAGGAGGGCTGAGTTCTCATTTAGTTCCATCCATAGCCAGATATGTGACATCAGAAAATCTAGACTTTTCCCCGATTTAGTTTTCTAAGGGATAAAAATCTCTAGGGTTTCTTGAAATTGTACAGGACTATAAATCTGTAAGTTTATAAATCCTGTCCTTAAAAAGTTCAGTGAAGCTTTTTGAAGACTTTTAAAGATGCACAGGGTGGGATGGGAGTGGGAGGGAGCTCTCAATACAGATTTTTTCATTCCAAATTTTGCAAGTTTCATCTACCTTTTTATTACAAGGAATCATTTGCTCCAAAGCATGATGAACTAGAAATGTAAAGAAGTAATAGCAATGTGTCGCGATGCTCTGATGGAATCAGTTGGGAAATTCCTGGCCTCCTGCTCAGCAGACCTTCCCATCCTGACATTCGAACTTCTTTGTTCCCTAAGCAACTCCACCGAACATCCAGGGCTCTCTGGAGCACATTGAATAATCATTTATGAACTCCAACCTATTTCTTTTAAGGAAAATTAATTAATAGCCAAAAAGAAGTTAACTTTCCTAAACAGAAAATCTTCTTCAAGTTCACAGGGATCAAGGACAGAATGAGGATTAGGCTGCTTCTGCAAATAGGCCTTTTCCCCAAATGCTCATGTGGTCTCTCTAAAATCCTCCTCATTTTTCTGTAAACCATCAACTCATTTGCTCTCTTTTCACAATCACTCCTCAAAATGCAAAAGGGACTAATATTTGCTTTCACTCTATTAAAGGTTGTTATTTTTATAGTCTTGCATAGGGACCATTCAACAGCAAGACCCATCTATTTGAACGTTTTCATATGAGTTATCTGGCAAATGAAAAGACCAGCAGAAAGATGTCATGGGGCTGATAACACAGCATGTTTGGAGATACTGGTATCCCAGAAACTTTCTGTAAAAGTTTTCTTTTTGTTCATGAACATAGTATTGGGGGATTTTTAAGTTTTTTCCTAGAACTGTCGAAGGTCATTTTTAAATGTTTCCATTTCTCTGGCACTTCCTGCTCCTAGATCAGGTGATCTCTCTCCTACTGTGATGCTATCTTTCCCAGGAAGCCAGATTCTTATTGTTCTTCTAGTGTTTGTCAATTTAATGAGATGTTTTATGACTTAGAATGGAGCTTTTGTGGAGAAAGAGGGGTGGGTAGGAAAGTAAGGAAAAGAGAAGGAGATGTAGGGTAAAATGATAACTCTAACACATTGGGATTGCCTTTCAAAATCCTACACAGATTTTCCCCCCATTCAGATAACTTGCTGACCTTATCCTATGCTACATCTGATTGCAATTACTTCAGTTTGTTAGGCTGACCAATTTTAGAATCTTGGACAATGTACTTCGTTGCAATCAGATCTGCATTAAAACCCAGAAATGAAGAATAAATCAGTTATTGCCATTGAAATTGTTATGATGCATTTTTTCCAAAAGAAATACACTCATGTCAGCAGGCCTGAACTTTCATTTCTCCAAACTCCTAACATAACATCTGCAGATAAGTCTGCTATCTTCTGCATAATTAATCTGTAATGGCATAAAATTCATTTGCATGCTGTTTCAATAGTTTTTGCCGATTCTCTTTGCTCCTCTCCTTTGTAAATTTTATTGATGAAACACTTGAAGGTGCAAAACTCCTAGAGAGAGAAAGAAGACAATTAAAGAGCCAACATACTACTCAGTGAAAGGACCAATGTGACACTATTTTGTTAACAGACTCCATTTTACAGGTTGCTGTGTAATTTGCTGCGTAAGCAAAAAAATTTGCTAGTTTTGTAAATTTTGGTTCCTTGCTCCAGTTCCCCCTGACCATCCCCACTGGTTGAACAATACCAGCCCTTTCCTGCTTAGCGACCACCCACCCATTCCTGGCACCTCTGAGGTATCCAATCAACAAATGACAAGACACCTGGACTCATCCTTACTCCACCCTTCCCTTATCTCACTCCCCTTATTCCATTCCCCCCTCCCAACTTCCTTTTGGTACACTATAAGAATACCTCAACCCCACCCCTCGGGGCCGCTCAGGTCGATCCACCATTTTGATGGAACTGAAGGCCTGAGCCTAGGCTTGTAATAAACCCCACCCTTTGTTTTTGCAAAAAAAAAAAAAAAATTTAGAAGCAGGGAATTCATTCATGTAATGTTAAAATGTCTTATTATTTTTCTCATTCTTTTTCCTGTAAGAGCCAAGATTTGATTTTGACAGGGTACGCTCTAAATATCTAATAGTGCCTGGTTGCCCAATAGTTTAAGCAAATATCTTAAAATTTAGAAAACTGGCAAGTTTTGTTTTAAGAAGGTAAAAGTTGGGTTCAGACTTGTTTCTATTGGCTTACTTTAGTGCGTCTATAGCTCTTCCAAGGCATGCCTTGCAGGGCTTAAAAGCAAAGTTATCATCTTCTTCACCTCTTTACAAAACCTTCTTCTCTTCTGATGTTTTCCTATCCAATATCGTGTCTAGTTGAAGCAAGTCAGAAACTGTCTCTGACAAGTTATTGTAGGATTAGACCCTCAAGAACTTCAGAGGGAAGATTCTAGGACTTCTGGAAGAGAAGATAAAGTCAATCTGAAAGCAATTAATAGTAGAAAAATAAATTAAAAACATAGGAAATAAAAAGAATACTATAATGCATATTTTTAAAGGACTAAATGGAATTTTTATATATTCATCTAAATTAACTTGGCAGATAAGTTAAATATTAGACATTTGTGAAGAGGTAATTAGTGACCTAGAAGCTGGATATTTAAAAATTTTGAAAATTGTAGCAAAATGGAGGAAGAGATTAAAAATGGCAAAGAAATGTTAAGATTTTAAAAGCTAAGAATCCAACATATGTCTAATAGGAGTTCCAGAAGAAAAAATTAGAGAAAAATATAAGGGGCAGTATTCAAGGAGATTTTGGCATTAAATTTCTAGAGATTATAAAAGCCATGAATTTTTAAGTTTATGCATGTATTTTGTTTTAAAAGGTCAGGGAGTACACAAAAAGGTTTATAATAAAAAGTAGAGTCTTCTTCCCACGTTCTTCCTAACCCCAAGCCTAATACCCTGCTTAGATGCCCAAGAGGCTGAGGCATCTTGACATCATTTTGTCAAGATGAATGACAAAACTTTTAGTCACTCATCTTGCTCTTACTTGACTTTTTTTTTTTAATATCAGATTTTATCTATTAACTTCTTACCTTTGGATGTGATGATTTTGTCAGCCCTACTGAAGTATAAGCATGTACACACACATTTTCCCTCTTCCTATATTTCAATATTAATATATCTCACCTTTTCATTAAATAACTATTCTGTGTTTATAGCATTATTACTGTGTACAAAATGTTCCCTGCTGAGCCTCATTGTGTTCTATGATTAGATTTTCATTCCCAAACAACTCTTCATTTTTTCCTACAGCTAATTATCACATTGACTTTATTTGCTTGATTTCTACAAGATTTATATAGGTTGGACATTTACCTTCTCCAAATCTTATGTTGAAATTGATTCCCAGTGTTGGAGATGGGGAGTGGTGGGAGTTGTTTGAGTCTTGGAGGCAGATCCCTCATGAATCCCTCCTTGGTGCTGTCCTGGTAATGAACAAGTTCTTGCTCTGTTAGTTCCTGCCAGAGCTGTTTGTTGAAAAAAGCATGGCACCTCCTCCTGCTTCCTTCCTCTCATGTGTGAGGCCCACTCCCCTTCACCTTCTGCCAGGGGTAGAAGCTTCCTGAATCCCTTTGCATATGTTGCTCCTGTTAGGACAGCCCCCCTTCCACTCCCACAGCTAACTTCTAATCATCATGGAGGTCTCACCTTAATGTCACCTTCTCTAGAGAGGCTTCTCTGACACTCACTCGCCTCCTCCCCAGGGCTGAGTTCTTATAACCTAACACTTAATTGTTTCTTGATTGAAGCATCTACTACGCTGTATATTTCATGAAAGCCTCTTGGCTAAATTGCCTAGCACAGAGTAGGCCATCTAATTTTTGTTCAACAGTGAATCAATGTTTCTTTCTCTGAACTTTTTTCACTCAGTGTTTTCACTGAGTATTTAAGGCCTTTCTTTACCTTCAAGCTCTGCTAATTTAATTCTTGTCCAGGATGTCAGATACTTCAATTATATCCGTGTTATTTTTTCAATCTCTCTTTTCCAAAGTTGGAATTACCAACTTTGTAATTACCAAGTATAGAAAATTTGAAGTATAAATGTTTGTACACTCTGTACACTTAAAAGTTTTATTTCAGATGTAAAATTAATAAAATTATATCTTTTAATATTACTTCTGAATATTCAAGGTCAATTTCCATGATTTAAAAATTAGCAATAAAATCATAACTTGAAGTGAATCAATACTCGGTCTCCCATTGAATTTGGGAGACAAAATAAAATGTGGTTGTGCTGGAAGTTAGATTTGCTGGTAATCTTGATTTATTTAGGTTGTGGATAGGCAAATGCAAAAGAAAAGAAAGACTAGGTTTTTGATGCCATCTGTTCATGCTTCAGAGATGTGGGAACTGATGTTTTAAATTTCTTGGTTTTACTTTCCTGGTTTATGCAGTTTTAAGAAGGAAAAAGACAGAATCTCTTAGAAAAATGGTGGAATAAAAGTAAAGACAAGGAAAAGTGAAGAGAAGAAAAAATACCATAGGGAAGAGATAATAGAAAGGGAGGAAAATATTTGTTTAATTTGTAACATTGGGCATTTTTGCAATTAATGTGCCTCTAGGCATGTGTACAAGTCTTTGATTAGTATACAAATAAAAAGAAGCAACATACTAAAAGTACCTGTCATAAATGGACAGCTAAAGTGTAACTTGCAAAAAGTAATAAAAAATAAATCTTAAAGAAGGCGCAGGTCAATGGTTTATAAAATAGGCTCAAGCATGAAAGAGCCAGTGGAATCCCAGATTAGAAATATTTAGAATATTGAGTCTTTCTTTAGTAACAATGAAATATAATGATGATCTTTACCATTATTATCAATAATAAAAATAATTATGTTAGGTGAGTTATTTCTGTGTCCCAATCAACTTGGAAACACAATTCTGCAGGACAGCATTATTATTGTCCCCATGTTATAGATCTGGTAACTGATAGAGAAAAGACTCTTTTCCCAGGTCAGCAAAAAGTACCAGAGCCCTAAACTTGGAACCAGACAATATGCCTAGACTAATACCTCACCCTTCATGCCATTTTGCTTCTTAATAATAATTATAAAATAATCTTTAGACTTGATAAGATGCTGGATCCTTCTGTAAGAAGTCTAGGACTGGCCTTATCCTCATTGTACAGAGGGGAAGACTCAGGTTTAGAAGATGGGGAAAGGTGAGAGGGAGGGAAGGGGAGGGAGAGGGTAGGGGGAGAGAGGATAAAGGGTGAGATCACACTTGTGGTGCATATTTGAAGGGTCAGGAGAAAACATCTAAATACAGATCAAAAATGTTTTCACATAGTAAATGAGAAAATATCATGAATGTTATATCAATCAGGTTGATAAAAATATCTCCAATTGTATGTGAAGCCCGCACACGGTACCCCATGACTGAATTATTGTACACAGCTATGACTCAATAAAAAGAAAAAAAAGATAAATTTAGACTCAAGGTGAAGGGATGGTCATCTATATTCCAGGCAAATGCAAAACAGAAAAAATCATGTGTTTCAATCTTATTTGCACATACAATAGGCTTTAAACCAACCAAAGTCAAGAAGGATAAAGATGGACAATTCAGATTGGTTAAAGGTGCTACTCAATTTGATGAGATTTCAATTATTAATATTTATGCACACAACCAGAATGCACCTCAATTTATAACACAAAGTTTAATAGACATGAACAACTTGATTTCCTCCAGCTCCACAGTAGTTGGAGATTTTAAAACTCCTTTAGCAGTGTTGGATAGATCCTCCAAAAAGAAGCTACGTAAAGAAATTTTAGATTTAAACTTAACCATTCAACAACTGGATCTAACACACATCTACAGAACATTTCATCCTAATAAAATTGAATACACATTCATCTCATCAGCCCGTGGAACATACTCCAAAATCAATCACATCTTAGGTAACAGGTCTAACCTCAGCAAATTTAAAAGAATAGAAATTATTTCTTGCATCTTCCCGGACCACCATGGAATAAAAGTTGAATTCAACAATAACAGGAATCTGCAAACTGACACAAAACCATGGA
>CAUYRH010091937.1:0-16560 GCA_963574655.1 Perodicticus potto | reverse complement strand
TATTCTTCTTAGCAAAGTATCTCAAGAATGGAAGAAAAAGTATCCAATGTACTCAGCCCTACTATGAAGCTAATCTACAGCTTTCATATGAAGGCTAAAACCCAGTTATAGCACAAGAAATGGGGAGGGGGGCAAGGGAGGAGAGGGGAGGGGAGGATGGGTGGAGGGAGGGTGATTGGTGGGATCACACTTACCATGCATCTTACAAGGGTACAAGTGAAAACTACTAAATGTAGAATACAAATGACTTCATATAGTGATTAAAAGGCCATGAAGGCAATGTTAAATAGTTAAACAAAACAAAACAAACAAACAAAAAAACCGTAAGATCTAAGGCTTCCGATTTGAGTCTAAGACCCAGTAAAGACCCCTGGGCTCCTCAGTTTGAAAGCCTCATTATGTCTAAGAATGACGGGGAGCAGGACAACGCTGAGCTCTGAACACTCCAGGGACCTGGTGTTTTCAGTAATATCAACAAACATGGGAACCACTGAGTTGTTCAGATTCCAAACTGGAAATTCCTTGGAAGGGTGGAGAAAAAAATAACTGGGCTCTAACAGGCTACAGACAGCAGTTGTATGTGACCTGCCACAGAGAAGAGGGACTGTCCTCAAAGACCTCAGAGACTCTGAAAGGGGCTTCCTTTCAAAAGAACACAGAACAGCTGGTCTGGGGGCTCCACAGCCTTCTTCCTCACAGATATGATGACATTCCATCTCCCAACAGCCGGCCCAGATTTTCATATTGACATGGACTGAATTATTATTATTTTTTTACAATGTAATGTTTTTTCTTTCTTTTCTAGTTTAAAAAAAACCAAAAAGATGATGAGCACTGTGAATTTCACTTAAAGCCACCTACTCCCCTTCAGGCAATGGCAAAACTAACACTAACAAGCTAGACAGACTAGCACGTGGAGGCTGAATTCCATGTCAGAAGTGGATGATATTGTTAATGTGCGTTAAGAGCAAGAAACCAGCCCTCTAACTGGGGGAGCATTGTTGATAAGATTACCATTTTGTGAGAGCAAGAATATCCTATCATTTACCAACGAAGAGAATATTGTACAAGGGTTTGGGCCAACCTCAGAGCCCCTGCAGGAAAGTTTTTCATGATAATGAAAGGAATGAATAAAGGAAAATACCTCCAAGAGGTGTGATTTTATACGTTTATTTTTGTAGCTAGGTAACTAGGAAGTATAACTTCAAAATACAAGGAAGCTTAAACGAAAGATGCTACCGGGGTAGCGCCTGCACGTAAATGTTTGAATCTAATTCTCACATCTGAGTCCACTGTAGCTTCCACGGAGAGGTGCTAAGAATGACAGCAAAGCCGCTCAGAACACATTACTCATGCCTTTGTTAATTTTTGCGTTTAATTTCAAAGTTTTGTTTTGGTGTTTGGGGGCTAGATGGATGGACAGAGAGAAGGCAGAGAGTAAATCTATTCTCTTAGACTCTGAGGCTAAGAGACTCAGGTTGTGGACCGCGGGATAGGCTCCTGTATTCCCAGTATTTCCTCCATGCGGCCTCACCGTAAGCTTTAGATAGATGGGAAATTATGCCACTGGGGAACTTAAAAATATCACACAGTTGGGGAAAGGAAAAGAATCTCTTCACTCATCTGGAAAATGAGAGAGCTAGATAAACAATCCCTGCGGTTCCCTCCAGGTCCTAAATTCTGTATTTCCATGATTCCTGGAGACATATTAGGGAGTGTTTTAGGAGAGAAACGCTAAGTACAAATGACATATTTGTGGCTTTCATTTAAAATAGATATCAGATACCTGTTTATTCTTTCGGATGTGTGCATTCCCATAGAGATTTCCTGTCCTGTTCAACATGGAGTTTCTCTGGCTGACAGATTGAAAACAATGTAAGTAGCTGGTGTTAGCGGTTTATACTTTAACACTGCAGGGGCTCAGAGAATCTCAGCCAGCCAGGAAAAGGAAAGAGAATATTTCCCTCCAATTAAGTGGTTCCTATTTAGCCTAATCTGCTTTCCACAAATGTGACCCTTCCCAAATCCAGAATTATAGGAATAAGACAGCATAAAGACATCTTGAGTCCACCTGTAAAAATCTCTACTGTGGGGACAGTGCCTGTGGCTCAAAGGAGTAGGGCGCTGGCCCAATATGCTGGAGGCGGCAGGTTCAAACCCAGCTCCAGCCAAAAACTGCAACAAAAAAAAAAAAAAAAAAAAAAAAAACCTCTACTGTGCTACCAGTTTTTCAAAAGAAGCATATAGGGCCCAGAGAAACTCCTGAAACTTTAGCCTGAGGAAATGGTTGACTAAAATCAAGTGTGCCCTGTCCTACTTCAGGCCTGTGGTTAGGATTCTGGATTACCCCTTCAACTTGATGCACCCATTCTTCATTTGCCTTGAGGCTGATGAGAAGGCCACACGGATGGGACAGCTTAGAAAGATTACCAGGCATCCTCAAACTTTTTAAACAAGAGGCCAATTCACTGTCCCTCAGACCGTTGGAGGGCCGGACTGCAGTTTAAAAAAAAAAGAAAACTATGAACAAATTCCTATGCACACTGCACATATCTTATTTTGAAGTAAAAAAAAAATGGGAATAAATACAATTCACACCACTGCTTGTGGCCCACGGGCCGTAGTTTGAGGACCCCTGAATTAGACTTTATAACCATGAATGCCTGGATTCGTGGTCTACTTAATGTGTGACTTTAAATGAATTGTATACACGTCTTGTGCCTAAATTTCCTTATCTATAAGATAAGGGGATGACAGTACCTACCTCAAAACATTTTCATAGAGATTAAAGACGATAACCCGCATAAAGTATCTCTGTACTCCAGAGTCCGGCACAGAGTGAACATCCCCTAATAATTCTCTTGCCTTGTTCAAGGGGTTGAGCTGAAGTGCGCAAAGCCCTCCCTTCCTTTCTCACAACCTGGGTCTCGGCCTGATGTTGCCAGATGTTGCCTGAATCTAGACCAAAAGCATGAAGGTAGATGGGCCTCAGACCTATCAAGGATCAATAATTTTAGTAGGCTCAAATGGTGGGAAGAGAGAATATCTTCATAGCTATCCATAATAATGACACCAATTAGCTTCTACTTAATGAGCTCTTACTGTCCTGTCCCAGGGGCGCTATGCTGAACGCTTTCCATGCACTGTTTCACTGCACACACATTGTGAAACAGAACAGTTACTCCCATGTTACCCAAGAAGAAACTGCAGCTCAGAAACTGACTAGGAGAACTGATACCTTGATACTATATGACCCCTTCACGGTAACGCTTCAGAAATCACTACAGATATGGAATTGCCACAGAATTAAACTTGCATGGCATATGCATTGGTAGTCTGCATTAAATCCCAAATGGCCTTCCTATTTATTTGAGGAACTGACTCGTCGTGTAAAATTAGGTGAGTGCTCAGTATGGACCTGGCCGTGTACTCAGTGTGAGAGTTAGCAAGAGGATAATGCACAATTGCTGCGTCTACGCTGCTCAATGTTTAACACACAAAGACGCAAACCAGGTAAGACAATGCAGCATGTTTGGGATGGATACCCACCCTCTGCCCATCTGCCCCCACAACTATAGGTGTTTACTTAGGTACAAGCTCTGTGAGCACAGGGACGATTCCTGATGGGAAGGAAGGTGCTTCATACAGTGTCACCACCAACACCCATCAGTACCCGATCCAAAGATGAGCCCCTTAGAAGAGGCCTGGGTCTCCTAGCTCTTAAGACTGTTTGCTGCAAAAGTCAGGAGGGTAACAAATTGTAAACTGAAGTGGTCTTTATTTAAGTGGCAGAGGGATATTTGGACCGGAAAAAAAAAGCACAAGATAAATGCAATTTGCTTGTAGAACAAAAAGAAAACAATCTAACAGCCCCGAATACCATGCGAATTGCAGTTATTTATTATCAGTGTTACACATGGTTATTACTAAACAAAATATGCGGCGCTGAGTCCCACAGAGCATTCTATTCTGAGACGTATATCAAGATGTAAACTTTTCCTTACACAGAACACTACTTTGAAACAGTATTCCTTGTCAGGGAATTGTATTTGTATTTCTGAGCCAGCCTGTCCCCTGTGATCACATGAAAGGCACCATGCTTCTCTTTCAGGCTGGCCCTGCGAGGAGCTGGCGCAGGGCATGAGTCACCAGAAAGGGAGGTGAGGGCTGGGGGAGGTGGCTACGGGGGTGGCAATGAGCGGGGTCTGAACATGCACCATCCTGTGCTGAGAACACATTTTTCTTATTTTACCAAACTTAACAAACAAGTATCAATTTGTCCCCCTCCTCAACTTCAATGCATTTCTTGTTAAGGAATATCTCTTTGAGAAGAAAGACTCTGACACAATATCTGAGCACAAAGGAATGATCAGGACCCAGAGAAGCCAAATTTCTATGATGTGGTGAGTCAGCGGTGGGGAGGGGAGGAAGAAGAGGGTAGAAGAGATGCTTCCACTCCTTGTTGGAAAATTAAGGGCCTTCCTTTAAATCACAATTTCCCTTTGCTCTTAATAAGATAACAGTCTAGAACACTTGGCCTGCTGCTGAGAGAGTGACTTCTTGCTGTGTTTAGATTACACAAGAGCTCTGCATTTAATCTCACAAGGCAGCCAGAGGTTTGGAGGGGAGATGGCTGAGCAATAGACAGTGGTGGCCTACAGGAAGTCGGTGTTGCATGCTAGGAAAGCAAAGCTTATTATGCACGTGTGCTGTGCAAGTAAGCATTCCATTTCCTTTGTTCTAGCTGGAGTCAAAGGACAGAAACAAACCAGCACCTTTGCTCAGCTACTTATGTGAACAAGAGGAAGAGGGGGGGATTGAGAAGAAAGATCCCTGAGAGCACAGCTGGAAGAGTACCAGGCCTCGGGGGTTGAAAAGTGACAAATGGGCTGGGTGCAGAGGCTCACACCTGTAATCCGAGCAGTCTGGGAGGCTGAAGCCAGTGGATTGCTTGAGATCAGGAGTAAAGACCAACCTGAACAAGAGTGAGACCCTGTCTCTATTAAAAACAGAAAAACTACCTGAGCATTATGGTAAGTGCCTGTAGTCCAAGCTACTTAAAAGCTGAGGCAGGGTGTCCCTTGAGCCCAAGAGTTTGAGATTGCTGGGAGCTAGACTGATGCCACAGCACTCAGCCTAGGGCAACAGAGTGAGATTACATCTTGAAAAATAAATTAATTAAAATAAAGGGGACAAATGTGAAGGTCACACACCCAAGAGTCATCAGGGAGACTCTTCCAGGGAGACTGGAAAACAGCTCCCACAGCTCCCACCAAACCCTGTCCCCAAATTCCAGTGTTCCAAGGAGTAAAGAACTGACCCCACACCCCTCAACACGTCCTGCCTCTCAGTCAGTCTCTCTAAAAAAGGTCAAGGTGGTAACAATGTGAGTCTGCTTTGTTCTTTCTCTGGAAAAATCCAAGTTCAAGAGACAGAAGCTTTTTTTGCAGAAAGAAACTTTTTTTTTTTTTAATTAATCAGTAAAATTTCTTCCTAGGCTTTAAATAGTCTCCCAAGGGAGCTGCTAAGCTAGATGCTGAAGAGAGATGGTCTTCGTTTTTCTCTAAGAAGAATGGGCCCCATTTCCTACAGAAGGAGCCACTTATCTCTATGGAGGTCCTCTCAGGCTTGGAAATACCTGATCATTTTAGGAAGAAATTGTCCCATTGCACACTGATTGTTCTTGGTATCAGTGGAATTTTTTTGTTGGTTTTGTTTTTTGAGACAGAGCCTCAAGCTGTCACCCTGGATAGAGTGCTGTAGCACCACAGCTCACAGCAACCTCCAACTCCTGGGTTCAATGAGTCTCCTGCCTCTGCCTCCCAAGTAGCTGGGACTACAGGTGCCTGCCACAATGCCTGGCTGTTTTTTGGTTGCAGTCGTAATTGTTTGGCCGGCCTGGGCTGGATTCGAACCTGTCAGCTCAAGTGTATGTTGCTGGTGCCTTAGCCACTTGAGCCAAAGGCGCCGAGCCTCAGTGGAATCTTTCAATAAGGGAAAATCTCATGCGTGTGAGCAATTGGAAGATCATGAGTAAGTTTAATTATTACTACTTTGAAATTCATGTTACATCTTTCAAAGGCACATGTTAAATACTCTGATTTTAACCATTATGCATGTAAGACACCGATACATAGAAATGTATTTGCACACACACATGTATTTATAAGTCTGTCTATATCTATCTCTTCATTCAGCATTAAGGAAAATACATACTTCCCTGTCTAATATCTGTCATCCCCACAGCCAAAGTCCTAACCAGTGGTGGTTCTAAGACTCATTTATTTATTCATATGTTCATTATTCAACATTTGTAATGGATTAAATCATGTCTCCTTTCAAAAAAAAAAAAAAAAAGAAAGATGTTGAAATTATAACCCCCAGTACCTCAAACTATGAACTTATTTGTTAACAGCAGTGATTTTCAACCGGTGTGCTGTGAGAGGATCTTAGGTGTGCCGAAAAATGTTTTAAAGATCATTAATTCAATTAAGCTTGAAAGAAGTTCAAGGCACAGTAAATATATATTTTTTTACTCTTTACTTTTTTTTAATCAACATAACTTAAATATACATCAAAGTTTAACTATAGGTTCAAGTGCACTATCAGTTAAAGATCTAAACACTGGTCTATAGGACCTTGGCAGATGTAATTAGTTAGGGTGAGGTCATGCTGGGACAGCGAGACTTAATCTGGTATGACTTGTGCTCTTAATAAGAAGAGAACAGACAAGTGGGAAAGAAGGCCCCATGAGGATGAAGGCCAATACTGACATAGTCCCCAGGTGACCTAGGGACAGCAAGGGCTTCCAGTGGAACTCCACAAAGCAGGAACAGCCAAAGGATTCTTTCCTATAGTAATCAGAGGCAGCACAGCCCCACCAGATCCTTCATTTTGTACTTGTAGTTTCCAGAACAATAAAACAATCTCTCTTGTCTTAATTCACCCAGTTGTAGTACCTTGTCACGATGGCAGCCTAGGAAACTGACCGTGTCCTTGTGTGCCGGGTCAGGATGGTTGGACCCCAGCTTCACAGAGCATCGAGTCTAGCTGTCAGGGGCCTCCCTGCATTACCATTCCATCTTGAGTCATAAAGTTTAAAAAAATAATTACTTAGTCCAGTGTAACTCCAACTTTCAGTTTTTCCTTGAAATCCCATCTTCAAATACTAAGAAAGACAAAGAGCCAGAAAAAATGAAGGAACCCTGTAATTCAGCAGGTAAGTATAAGAACTTCTTTTTCTTGAGAACCCTGGGTGTTGTTTACATTCATTTGCCTTAAGTCACTTACCTTAGTCTTGTCTTTCAAACTTACGTCTTCCATCCTTAAGGTGAAAGTGACAGCTATGGTTTTAAGATGCCTTGAGAACATTTGTGAGTTGGGCCAGAATTAGCAATTAAATGGAGATATTTACAGGCACCCTTCAGATTCCTGGTAAGTTTTCTGGCAGAATCCATACTCTATCCAGGGGAAAGGAAGGGGGGGAGCTGAATAAATATCAGGTGAATCAGATGCATGGCCCACAACCTACCAAGATTGGGTCAAGTGCGAAATTCTTTTTTTCCCCTCAAAAAGGGGTAGCCTGGATCATTTTTCCCAACTTTGGGTTTTATACACTAGTAAAATTTAAGAGAAAAATAAAGGACAAGAATTAGGTAGCAATTTTTTTATTTTGCCCAGCAAAAATGTCTACTTTCACTCATCATTAATTCTTAAAAATAGGAGGAGCATTTTTTCTTCACCAAGATAGAGAGGGCATAATCTCAGCTTGAAGGACAGTTGTTAACACAATGACCTCCCACTGCCTTTGTTCTCCTAATTTTTCTCATTCCTCCCCAGGTTCCGGGCCTCGTTGGCCAGCATCAGTTCCTGGACCAGAATTTTGAAACCACTGTTGTGTATAATGTTATCACTATCCATCTGGCTTTGCCTCTACAAATACAGATATGAGCTCCAAGGGAATCACAAATTGAGATTAATATACCACAGTGGAAAATATTAACCTCTGGCTCGGTGCCTGTGGCTCAGCGGGCTAAGGCACCAGCCACGTACACCTGAGCTGGCAGGTTCGAATCCAGCCCGGCCCACCAAACAACAATGAATGGCTGCAACCAAAAAATGGCCAGGTGTTATGGCGGGTGCCTGTAGTCCCAGCTACTTGGGAGGTAGAGGCAAGAGACTGGCTTGAGCCCAGAAATTGGAATTGGAAGTTGCTGTGAGCTGTGATGCCACTGCACTCTATCCAGGGTGACAGCTTGAGGCTCTGTCTCAAAAAAAAAAAAAAGAAAAGAAAAGAAAATATTAACCTCTGCTGGACACTGAAAGCTTTGGGACCTTCAGATCTGTTTATTCAACACTGTATCCCTAGCACCCAGCTGAGTGCCCAGCACACAGGTGTTCAATAAATATTTGTTAATGAAAGGAAAAAGGGCATTGTGTGAGTAATTGTTGAAGCCATTATCATCTCCTTCCTTGACGTCCATGGACCAAACTATTCTTTTTTGTTCCTCTCATATCTTTTCTTCCTTCTTATCCTGCTGCTCATCAGTAAATAAACATAATTTGTGAGATGTTTGGGCCTCCCAGATGACCACTAAGGGATGACCAAATAGAAAACAAACAAAAAAAAAAAAAAAGAGAGAGAGAGAGAGAGAGAGAGAGGTGGTTAGAATAATAGTCAAAAACTAATCCTAATTACATCCTAATGTAAGCAATGACTCCCTAAAAAATCAGAAACAATTTTCACAGTAGAGAATGTATGCAGCCAAGAAATCTATGTCTTTCTGTTGCAGGAAATATTTCACAAGAAGAAATTATGATTGTCAATATGATTAGGAGAATAGTTATTAATAAAATGTACATGGTTCCTTATGCAACCGCAAAGTAGATCCCTGAAAAACAAATTCTGACCTTGGCAACTCTGACATGCTGAATAAATAAAATGGGGGGAGTGTTAGGGGAAATAAGCCAAGAGCTAACCAGCGGTGAAGTTCACTGTGCCCCTAGTCTCAGCTGAGCTCTTACTGCTTAAGTTCCTGTTACTGTTGGGGAGCTTCCTACTGGTTCCCTTCAGAACTGTCCCAATCCTTGCCCTTCCCTCTCAGAGGCTCCCTGCGGGCTCCCTGGAGGGAAATCAGGTGAATCTCCTTATCCTGACCTCCCTCCTGTTCTCTCTTGCCCTCCACTCTTCCAATTTCTTCAGGATTTTGGTTCTTTTCCACTTGCAAATCTTCAATCTCTTCCACTCTTCTTTACTTCGACCTATAAACATGCTCAAGTCTCAATTTCTTTTTATAAAGAACAAAGAAACCAACCAAAAAAAACCCAGAGACTCCTTTTCTTCAATTTTTTTCTTGAATCCTAGTCTTCTTAAACAGTATTAATGCCTTTACCCCACATCCATCCACTCTTCACACCATGGTACACTGACATTTGTAAATATTCTAAGTCCATGATGACTCCTTAATTATCAAAACCAGTGACCTCTTTTGTCTTTCCCATTCAAGAGTGTGTGAAACTGTTGATTATCCCTTTCCTCTTGAAATGCTTGTCTGCCATGATATCAAGGCCTTTAGACATCCCCCCCCCCATTTTATGACTTCTGTGCTATCTCATTTTTTTTTTTTTAATATCAAAGTATTACAGGGACACAAATATTTTTGGTTATATGAATCGCTCTAATAATGTGAGTCATGGTTACAGGGATACCCGTCACCCAGATGGCATTCCTTATGCCCAATAGCTAGGTTTTTACCTATCTCCTCACCCTTCCCCTTGCTTAATTTCCAAGTTTTATGTCTCTCCAGGCACATTGGTGCTTATGGGTTTAATAGTGAATATATGTGGTGTTTGTTTTTCCATTATTAAAATACTGGTCTCCCTGTCCACTCTCGCTGCCTCAGGAATTTTAGCTCTTACCCAAGACCTTTGAATGACCTCACCTATTCTGATGGCTTCGCTTGTTTTCTCTGTGCCAACAACTTCCAAATCACTCAAGTTTCAAACATAGTTCCAGTTGTTTATAGATATAGATGTCCTTTAGATATTTTAAATTCATCTACTCTTTTACTTTAGCTTGGGACAAATAAATTCCACTTTAATACATCCTCAGTTTTGTTCATTGCAACACGCTCCAAGGCCCTCATCTCCCTGACTGGGCCTCGCTACTTAGAACTGGAGACTTGCTCATCCTGACTCCTTCCTGTCCTTGACTCATGCCCTTGCCTCCTTCCTGTCCTGGCTCATACCCTTGACTCAGGCCTTACCTCCAAACACATGTCACACCCAGCTGTTTCATCTTTAACCCACTTCCAATCACCTAACTCAGCCTGCACAGGTGCTGTTTGTTAATCTGCTTCCTTGTTTTCCTAATAATTTTGCTTTATGGGAAGAAGGAAAAGTGTTCTGATTGATAACATGAGTTGATATCATACATTTTATAGCAAATATAACATAAGCTAACCTTTCAGGTGTTAAAAAAAACACAAAACAGATCTTTTATGATGTCGTTAACTTTTGTGTTAGTTTAGGCATTTGGATCATTTCTAGATGAAGTTATAATATCATGCAGAAAAGACTCTGCAGCCCAAATGTTGCTGCCTGTGCTTGGATGATGGCCTGTCCTGTATTTCCCTGAAATCATTCCCCTTCAGGTTATGGAGGGTCAGATGAATGGGGAAGCCAATTGGATGAGCCTGTGTTAATGTATCCCTGTGTGGGATGCACATTTAAGTACCTACTATTGTCAAGATCTGAAATACAATTACTTAATATGCTCTTATCCAACACCCTGTAAGAGGGGTGTTATCGGCTCCATTTTGTAAGTGAGGAAAATGGGACTGAGAGAGACGCAGGGACAAATTGTCCTAAAGTCACTTAGCTAGCACATAGTAGAGATGGGATTTGATGATGTACCCTAATTCCAGGTGGCAGGTTATTTCTGGAATTCCACAATAGCCCTTTTAAATCCTGTGATACCCTGAGCGCGATTCTATCAGTCCTAGAGTTCTGGAAGTAAGCCTGGAATATCTTGGCCGTAATAGCCATTGCCCCACAGTGGAGAATATCCAGCCTCTACAATGACTAGCTCTTTGAAGGCTGCTTGGATGTCAGGCTTGGATCTCTTGGCACGAAAAGCACCCACATGCCATGACTAAAGAGATTGAAACCATGGGTATCAATTTCTGTGTTTAGGTCCCTGTGAAAAGCAACACAAAGATAGCAGGAAATGAAGGAAATGTACAATAACTGGGAGTTTCTCTCTTTTTTGTCATTGTGGTTTTGTTTTGTTTTGCTTTCCCTTGAAAAAAGAGAAGTGCTTTATAAATTCATTCCTTTAGACATACACAGGGATGAAAAGCAATATATATAAACGAATATTACTGTACGTAAAGGGGACCAGTAGCTATTTGACTCACCTTCATCATTGTCAGCTTAGACTCATATTCCCCTCATTATGTTCCTATGAGAGAATCTCTGCTTGTCATTGTTGGAAATACCCATGCCGTGCTTGTGTGTACATGTATGTGTGTGCATGTAGGTGTGTGCACCATGTGAGAGGGTGCAAGACGAGGGGGCAGTTCTCCCAGTGCCTTCAGTCATTTGCCATTCTAGGAAGACCAAGTTTAGCTGAAGATCCAACCTATATTCTCTAGCTTAATACCAAAAGCAATAAGCCTCATCTTTTTGTCCAAGTTTTTCATCTACTTGACTGATTCCCAATCTGCTGGTGAAGAGCAAAAGGGTATGATTAACTCCCATGTCCCTAACTCAACCCTCCATGAATCCTCTCTTATCATCATCTTACAGTGGAGAAAACTGAGGCTTGCAGCCCTTAAGTAACTTGCCCACTTCCGCTTTATTCAACAGGAGAACAGAAAGGAAAGCCAAGCGTGTTCAACTCCAAAGCCTGTGCCTGCATTCCATCACCGAACCATAGTGCTGGGGCTTAAAGCTGGTGATTTCCGGATCTCACCCCTGATAACCCCGGGGGTCTTTCTGCAGGAGAACCTCAGCTCTTCCACACCTGCGCTTTCAGTCATTTGCCCGTGGATGAGTAAACAGTAGTCTCCCCTCTTTAAATGCATTCCCACAGAGAATTTTACACATCGCTAATCCCACCTCACAAGTAGCATGTTGTGGTTAAATAATCCTCAGTACTCTGATTCCCCCAGAACTGGTCCTTTCTTTTTCGGGTCTTAATTCATGCTACAGAATGTGTGGTGCTGCTCTCCCAAAGCACAGAGGCTTGGCTCAGGGCTACGAGCCCTTCTAAGCACCCATGGGCAGTTTAGCACACATGGACCCACAACTCAATATTAATTTCCTGTCTTCTAATCTGAGGGCTCCTGAAAAGCTGCTATCTGGTCAAGTTCAGAAGGCAGAGTCAGACTCTGGTCTCAGGAGACTCAGATTTCTTCCCTCCCGATGCCTTTGCCCAGAGCTAAGTACACCTGCCAGAGCAGTTCTCAACAGAAGCTCCCTCATCTCTCCACCTCTACCCGGCTCTCAGCTGTGGCCGGTAGTATCTCCACCCACCTGGCCGTGCACCACTTCAGAGAATCCCATTGCATTATTAAAAGACGTCTTCTCACTGCAAGCAGAGAAATGAAGTATTTCTCTATTTCAGCTATTTCCCTTTCCCAGACGAAAAAATGAAAAACAACTCTACTCATGAAAGAAATCAAAATTTTTTTGGAAAAAATGATTTATCTTAAATTTGGGGAGAGAAGCTGATGGTACTTGTGTGAATACTGGTGCACAAGGAATTAATTGCTTATGTAGGAAGAAACAGTCACTGGGCATTCCCTTTGCCTCTGTTCTCCAACCACTGCCCCACCCTTCAAGTCAGACAAAAACAAAAGACAGGGTGAGATCAGATTAAGAAGTAAGTGCTGATAGGGAAGACGTACGTGTTGAACTTGAACCACTGAACATATGTAGGTGTTGGCAGCGCAGAGTGAAGACTGAGAAGGCCTGTCTCTATCCTCCTCCGTGAGTTTTTACTCATCAGGCAAAACAGTTGCACCTTCCTAAATGTGCATATGAAACCACACCATATTGTATCTTTCCATTTACTTAAGCCTTGCACATAAATTCAGTCTTTTTACCAGCTTGTCCTTGCCCCTCCTTAGAAATAGCATGTTTTTAAGAAGTACCCATGACAGTTTAAGAATATAAACATCATCGGATGTTACAGGAGAAAGGTGCCAACCCGGAACTGGTCTGAATTATTCTTCACCTGCGGCAAGGGAAAAAGTGGGCTGAATGATCTAACAGATTTTCTGCCGCCAAGCTAATTCAATTACCAGACAACTTCTGATGAACACTTCATTAGGGAAGTCTGCTCTGTCCTTCCCTGTTTTGAATTTTAAGAAATGAAATCTCCTAACATTTTTGGCATATCTCTAGAGCAACGCTTAACATTTGCTCCTTTGACCATCAATGGCTTGAAGTTCCACATTTGAATATTTGCATTTCCTGTGCCTGCCCTTTAGCAGGTGGTCCACACAGATTTCAGGAAGGGGAGGGGATATAGTAAGATCGGCAGTGTAAAGGGATTATGGCTCTGATGGTATAAAGTGGTACCCTGGTTGTATAAAAACAGTGAAGTCTTTTATGTTTTCTGATTGACTATCTGTCAGGGACACAGTGCTGAAAATAGAAATATTTCAAGACTGGGAGGGCTCCTTATGACTTGGGATCACTTGGAAATCTGACTGGCACTTAGTGAAAAAGCAGGAGATTTTATCAGAGACAGCAACTGTCCTAACCCTCCTGGGAACTGTTCTCATCCCCTAGGGAAGATTTTCTATCCTAGTAGCTAAAGAGTTCTACAGAAGCACCGAGGCAGTAGTCTGAACAGGGAAACCCCCACTGTGGGCTGAAATATCCTACAGACTGTTCCTCCCTGGGAATCAATCACCTCTTGCTCTAGAGACACTTGGAAAGCTTGGATTAGGGGAAGCCCTGCTTGAAAAGATAAACCTTGGAATAGGGGAAGCCCTGCTTGGAAAGATAAACCTTTGACTAGGGGAAGCCCTGCTTGAAAAGATAAAAAGATAAGAGGTCATCTCATGTGAACTTCATCGGACCCAGCATTCCACCTGGCTTTAGACCAGAGGCCTCTACCCTCTAGAACAGATGAAGGAAGAACGCAGACTCCCAAACCACAAGGCAACTCTGCTCAGATAAATCTTAACATAGAATTGGGAGAATAGGCTCCAAGTCTATGAGGTTCATTTTGCTGGAGCGTGGGTTTGGGATAGTGCTACGGACACTGCCTCATGCCTTAGGAAATCCATTTCTTGATCTGGGCCAAGCACTGCATATCTGTGAGCTTTGGGAAAACCCACCAGTTCCCAGAGGTGTCTTTAACTCCTTCCTAAAGTGAGGTCTCAGGCCTGATACTCTCCCAGACCTTGTTTGCCTTCATACCCAAAAGCCAGACCCCAAAGAACCTTTCTGCTTCTTCATTTCCCGCCATCAGTAATCAGTCGAGCTCTTTTACCAAGCCAGAGAATCACTAGAAACATTAACCTGAGAGGTCAGCATATTGAGCTGTGTGGCCTTTTCTCCTTCAGAGAATATTTCACTTCTTTATGTTCTTACACCCAGAAAAACCTGGTCTGTGCCAATCCGCATCGAATGGTGAAGGGAGGCAAGGAGCGGGAGGAACCCCACCCAACCCGTGATGCGGCTCTTCCAAATGGCAAACTCATTACGACCTAGCGCCTGACAGGTTCAGGGACAACCTGTCTTGTCAGTGGCCCTTCAGGCTGTTTCAAGCTCTCACACGCAGCTGTGTCACAAGAATCACAGCAGATCTTGGCAACAGGCACTGAAAATGTCAGATAGTGAAAGGAGGTGATTGGGAGATGTCAGTGAGGGCTGGGGAGAGAACACTTGCCATGTTTGCAGTATAAACAAAATACCAACCGAGTAGAAAATGGCCTGTGTTGCTAGTGAGATGGAGACAGGTGAAGGGGAGGGGGGAGGAAACAGGAGGAGAAATGCTGGCCCAAGTGGGAAGGGGGTCGGACTCCCATGCAAGGGAAACTGGAATCCTGGGATTCAGCCTCATTCATTTAACTAGCATTTTATATACTCCCAACTCGGGTGCCAGGCGCAGAAGACATAAATATGACAACAACAGGAGCACATCACAGGGTAATGGCCATTGGCTTTAGAACAGAACACACCAAGATTTAAGCCTTGGCTTTAGCACTCACCAGTCATGATTTTGGTCAATGAAAAGAATCTCACGACCTCCTCCATTTCAGCCTATGTAAAATAAGGTAATAATACAGTCCCACAAAAGTTTAAATTGTTTTAGCATGATTATTTTATTATATACTTTATAAAAGTATAAACGAAAGCCCAAACACACATATCCCTCACTACTATTGGGAAGGGAGTTGACATCTTTCTTAATGGTGATCTGCTGTCTTCTAAAGAAGGCCTTGCCGTTTGTTTCTCTATGTACTTTTCCCTCAAATATTTATTTCCCACCTACAAAAATGGAGCTGCGAAAGGTTTAAAAATTTAAATGAGATATTGCATGGAAAACACCGGCCTCATAGCAGACACGCCCGAAATGAAAACTGATAGACACAGTTCTGGCTTTGGACAGCAGTTCTCAACCTGTGGGTCTCAACTCTTTTTAACAATGAAAATACATTCCGGCATTAGGAAAGTTGAGAACCACTGCTTTAGGAGAACTCAGAGTCTGTCTGGGGGGAACAGAGGCTGAATATATGCAATAATTACTCACAATTCGGTACGATATTAGACACACAAAGAAATTGAGTTGGAACACTAAAAGTGGGGAAATTGATCCTCTATAGAGCAATGAGGAACTTCATGAGTGAGGGAAATGAGGAGAGGTTTCCACATGAAGGTCCAGGAAATTGAAGAGGGGTGAGTCAAGCACGGTGTGTTTGTCCAAGGAAGAAGATATCTACACTGAGCTTAGAGTAGGAAGGGTGGAGAGACACACAGCTTGGCATGGCCCAGGGTATGTAGGATTACCCTTGGCAACTTACATGGTTCTTCTCTGCTGCGGGTAATGACAGATCACTGGAGTCTTTTCACCCCTAGAGTGGCCTTAGAAATACCAGTTAGCTGGTAGTTTGGAGGATAAGTTCTAATGAGGGCTCAACTAGAGGAAGAGTTTGGGAAGCCCTATATGCACAGAATCCTCATCACACAGATGTGTTTAGCTCCTATAATCTATTACAATGGTTGATTTGGAAGAATGTCAGAATTAAGAAAGGGCCATTGGAAGGAAGGGTCCAATCAAAGGTGTTTAGCTGCTAAAGGGACCTACCTGGAGGACTGAGTGATGTTCTCATTTAATCTGATCCTTTTCTGATAACACTTATTATTAACATAGTTTTATTTCTCTAATTATTTTAAAACTATTTTTTTTAATTTTTATTAAATCATAATTGTGTACATTGGTGCAATCATGGGGCACAATGTGCTGACTTTATATACAATCTGAAATATTTTCATTGAACTATTTAACATAGCCTACATGGCCTTTTAATCACTATATGA
>CAUYRH010091934.1:0-10824 GCA_963574655.1 Perodicticus potto | reverse complement strand
GACTACAGGTGCCCACGACAACGCCCGCCATTTTTTGGTTGCAACCATCATTGTTGTTTGGCGGCCCGGGCTGGATTCGAACCCGCCAGCTCAGGTGTATATGGCTGGCGCCTTAGCCCGTTGAGCCACAGGCGCCGAGCCGAGCTATACTTAAATTTTTAAAGCTTTCTTTCCAGCTTGGCTCCCATACCTCAGTGGTTAGGACACCGGCCACATACACTGGGGCTGGTGGGTTTGAACCCAGCCTGAGCCTGCTAAAAACAACAATGACAACTATAACAAAAAAATAGCCGGGCATTGTGGCGGGCGCCTATAGTCCCAGCAACTTGTGAGGCTGAGGCAAGAGAATTGCTTAAGCCCAAGAGTTTGAAGTTGCTGTGAACTGTGACGCCACGGCGACATAGTGAGACTCTCAAAAAAAAAGTGAGAGTCTCAAAAAAAAAAGTGTCTTTTCCTTGTATCATTGTTATAACTGGTGCTTGGTGATGTTAAATACAGTTAGTTGGACAGAGAAAGGGACAATTTGGCTGCTGCTCATTAGGTTCCTCAATATGTGTTGTCCATTCTTTAATTTTTTTTATTTTAATTTTTATGTTTTATTTTTGAGACAGTCTTACTTTGTTGCCCTCAGTGGAGTGCCGTGGCATCAGAGCGCACATCAACCTCAAACTCTTTGGCTCTAATAATCCTCTTGCCTCAGCTTCCTGAGTAGCTGGAACTATAGGTACCCACCACAACACCTGGCTATTTTTTTGGAGATAAGGTCTCACTCTTGCTCAGGCTGGTCTTGAACTCCTGAGCTAGGATGATCTACCCACCTCCCAAAGTTCTAGGATTACAGATGTGAGCCACCATGCCTGGTTGCATTCTTTAATTATATTCTAAAATAGACGGATAGATAGATGGATGCTCCTGTTCAAGGATTTGACTATGGTCTGCTAAAAAAGGATTTACAATCTAATTGTGGTGACACGGATCTTAGAAAATATTACAGCCGCAGAAAGAGCTCTGAAATACTGTCAAATAAGTGGTGCTCAGGGCTGCTAGTTTAGTCTAACAGCTACAATCGATCTGGGCAGTGGATCAGACCTTTTTATCACTTGATACACTTCATAGAATGCTGGAACATACGAGTAACATTCTTCTTTAAGCAGAAGTAGTCTAAGAACCCATCAGAAGGGATAAGGAAATATGTGTGTCCAAAAACATATTGAGCAGAATTGAGGGATGTGAAAGCAGGTCAGTTTTCAAATCAGCAAATCTCAAAGAGCAACTCTCCTATACCTACCTGCTCTGAGTACTCTGAGGAATAGAACACTTCCTGGTCTTTAAGGTTGCAATCTCCCCAACCCCTCAAAAAACCCACCTTACTTGGTGGTGATGGTGAAAAGAAGGGAGGATTATGTAGCACAGAGAATCTCTTGAATGCAGTCTCAGCGCCTGTGGCTCAACGGGCTAAGGCGCCAGCCACGTAAACCTGAGCTGATGGGTTCAAATCCAGCCTGGGCCCGCCAAACAACAATGATGGCTGCAACCAAAAAATGGCCTCACAGCTACTTGGGAGGTGGAGGCAAGAGACTCACTGGAGCCCAGGAATCAGAGGTTGCTGTGAACTGTGATGCCACAGCACTCTATCCAGGGTGACAGCTTGAGGCTCTGTCTCAAAAAAAAAAAAACTCTTGAATGCATAGTGTGATCACCAGCCTGTCCATCTTCATCATTAGTTCTGATGGATTTCTAAGCTTAGCCACCTCCTGTCCTTATACTTGAAAAAGAAATGACTTGGGCTCTTCTGGCTTCTGAGGGTAAGTTGGTCCAGTCAGCCCACAGACTCTCTGCCTTGGCACCTACTTGCCTTGGATCTAAACAGTGGGTTCAGTGCTGGGGGCATTAAATCCAGATTCTGAGGTCTGTCTTTGCAGACCTCTGCCTTCTAACCATTTCCCTCTGCCTCTCTGATTTAGCCCTTTCACCAGTCCAGGCTCCTCACAATCCCCATCTTCCTTCCTCTTCTTTCCCAAGTCTTTCTCTCCTGCCTTCGCTACCCACATCTCTCCCAGCCATTCCCTAAACTTCTTCACTCCTTTCAGGTTGGTGACACACAGGTGGGCACTAAGGTATTTAAATTCCTGATTGGTTCTCCAATTCAATTGTTTCCTGTTTTCCCAAGGAAATCTAGTTATGCTGTTGAATTCAGGGCCTTGGCTGTCCTGAGTCAAGGACAACTATGCTACCAGGCAGGTGCCCCTAGGAATCTGCTGGTGAAGACTCCGTGAAGTATCCAGAGGAATGGGTGGGAGTGACCCCTGGGGCAATATGTGTCGCCCATCTTCCGCAGAAAGGGGTAAGGGTTTTTTCCCCTCGAGGAGACAAGAACTGCTTCCTCAGTTTCCCTCTGCCCGCAGCCCCCGTCCGCGGGGTCCAGGCCCAGCTGGGGAATTTGAACCACTGGGGGGAGGAGGTGGCGGGAAGTGGTGCCTCGCTCGCCCCAGCGACATCAAACCCTCGTTTGGCGTGCGAGGACAATGACTGTCTTATTTTCTCCATTCGCCGCGCACAATGCCGGATTCTCTCATTCACCCGCGGTGGTGCGAGCGAGGTAATTAGCCAGCGCCATTCAGCGCGGACACTATTGCTATGCGGGGGGATTAGCCGCGGGGCGGGGTGTGCAGCTGCGGCCACTTCAAAGGGGCCTGGCGGCCGGCCGGCTGTGGGAACCGGGCCCGCCGCCCTGCCCTCGGCCGCCGCCGCACCTCCGCAGTCCCCGCCGCCGCGCTCAGGCCAGGGGCGGCCCCGGCTGCTCGGCGCGGAGCTCCCCATTACCCTCCCACTTTCATCAGGACCTCGAGCGCTTTTCTCTGGAGTCCGGGAGTCAAAGGGCTGAGGGTGGAAGGAGGGAGCGGGGCGAGGGGGCTGGGAGCCTGACACAAAGCGCTGACCTCTGAAGAGTGGAGCAGATGGTCCCACTTAGTCCTGCCGCCGAGCGAGCGCGCGGCTCTCAGGGCCCCGGGCTCGAGGCCTGACCCCGCCCGCCATCTGAATGCCTGAGCTGGGGCCCCGCGGGGGCCGGCCGCCACTGGCCCCTCCGCCCGCGCGTTCGGCTGCCCACTCCGGGCCTCGCCTCCTGGCGTTGGAGTCGGACTGCCCGGACCAGCGGCCTCGAGCAAGGACGGAGGGTGGGCTGAGAATCTGCCCTTGTCCGGGTTCTCAAGAACCTGCCGGGCCAGGGGTTCCCAATTCTAGCTGTGCGTCAGAGTCACACGCACACGGAGGAGCTTTAACAGAAATACGGATGCACCTCTCGGGTGGTGGGGTCCAGAAATCTGCGAGGTTAGGCAGCACCCTGGAATATTCTGATCCACAGTCAAGTTTAAGAGCCAGGGGGTCCGCCTCCTTCATTTTCAATGGGGAAGGTGAGATTCCAGTAGAGGAAGTATCCCAGAGGATAGCTATTGAATTATGGTGGGTTGGGGACATGGATGGAAGACGAGGTGATGAGGAATGACCTCCAAGTCTGTAGAACTCTAAAAGCCAGCATTCAGGAACCAGTTTATGAGGACTTATTGACCTAGTGTTGGTTCCAGGTGCAGGAGGTGGTAAGATAAATTAGTCTGTTCTTGGCCTTAAGGCATTCATAACCGGTAAGCGGGTAGGTGGACCTGTGTGT
Source organism: Perodicticus potto (assembly GCA_963574655.1). Lineage (NCBI taxonomy): Eukaryota > Metazoa > Chordata > Mammalia > Primates > Lorisidae > Perodicticus > Perodicticus potto. Next base: position 7,157 of record CAUYRH010091934.1, on the reverse strand, counting down.
GAACAAGGGCTAGGAGAGAGGTGCAGACAACACATTAGAGCCAGGAACTAATTCTGCTTCCTTTGGGGGCTATGGAAGATGAAGGTGCTTGTGGACAGCAGAGGCAAAGAAATATAAGGGTGATAGGTCCAGGGAAGGCAAACTTGCCTACAGGGTCAGAGTACATATCATGTGATGACAGAATTAGCTGGCATTTCTGGCTGGAAAGATGAAACAGAACCTAATAATGAAGACCTCAAATGCCATCCCAGGTAATGTCATACTCTTGGTTCAGGGCAATGAAACAGCAAAGGTGTTTAATCATTGTATTGGATACATATTCAGGAAGATAATTATGATTTCAGGATAAAGGGAAAAGAGGAGGAAGAAAGGACTAGAAGTGGAAAGGTGGGGTTGGGGAGCTATTGCCAAAACAGATGGGAGTGAGGACAGCCTAAACCAAGGCAGTGAAATGGAAAAGGGAGTTGGACCACAGTGTGGTGGCCGTTGGAGAGAGGGAGAAGATTGAGTGACTCTTCAGTTTGAAGCTTGGGTGTTTAATTGGTGCATGATTAGGTTGTTGATAAGAGACACAGTAGAGGAAGAGAATCTCCATTGTAGGGTGGGGTGGTGATTCCTTCCAGTTTATGGGAAAACTCTTGAAACCCACTACAGAATATGATTCCTAGGTCCTTCAGAGATCTCTGACCAGTAGAGGGCAGCAGTTATATTCCCCAAATAAGTCTATCTTAGACTTAGTAGCCCCATACCCACCAAGAAACTCCACGATACTTCTGTCAAATGTAACCCACCCTCTTCCCCCAAACAGGTAAGGCTTATTCTGGACAGTTGTTGGGGTGGAGGGCCTGCAAGCCTCACTCGTTGCAGGTTGGTGTTAGCCACCAGAGATTATGGAGCAGTAGGGTGCCATGAGATGCCTGTGTAGGACCAGATTAGCATTAGAGGAACGTCCTTTCCTGATTGGAGAGGGACAGTTTTACTTAGTGTTATCCTAGACTCTTTTTTATTTTGGGGGGGACAGACTCTTACTTTGTTGCCCTCTATAGAGTGTTGTGGTGTCACAGCTCATAGCAACCTCAAACTCTTGGGCTCAGGCAATCCTCTTGTCTCAGCCTCCCGAGTAGCTTGGACTACAGGCAATAATGCCTGGCTATTTTTAGAGATGGGGACCTGCTGTTGCTCAGGATGGTCTCAAACCTGTGAGCTCAGGCATTCCATCCTCCTCGGCCTCCCAGAGTACCTGTATTACAGGCATGAGCCACCACACCCGACCTATCCTCGAATCTTAATTTTGATATAGTCTTTAGAGATTATTTTGTCTATCCTGCCCTGCTCCCATTTTACAGGTAAGAAAACTGAGGTCAGAATTGACAGGTCACATAGAGGGTTTGTGACAGAGCCAAGTCTAATCCCAGCTTGCCTTTCCATTATCTAAACTCCAACTATATTAGTTCCTACAGATCTTAACGTATGGCTCTGGAAACTTGGGGGAAGTATCTGTTTTTGTTGAGTTTTCCTCTTAGTCATGTGAAAGCAATTTACTTAATAGCTCCAGCCTGGGGCCCCTAACCAGACTCCCTTCCGGGAGGTGTGGGAGATCTGGTGTCCTGACCAGAACGACGGAAGTTAAGGATATTGTGGGACTGGGCAGGTTTACATAAGGAAGATTAGTGACCCTGACAGCGGCAGAGACGCACAGTCTGTGGAGAGGGGCTCTACTGGGCCTGGATATTTTCAAGTCCAATGCAGAGAGGGATTCCAAGTTGAGTCCCAGCCTCCTGACCCTGCACTGTTGAATCCCTCTCTGTAGTGGACTTTGTGCCTCAAAGGTTGCAGCTACATGAGACTCTAACTAATCCAGTTGCCCAATTCAGCTCCTGCATTTTACAGAGGAGGAAACAGAGGCTCAGAGAGGGGCTTTGACACTACCCAGATCACACATCCAAGGCCTGGGAATGGTGGCTCACATCTGTAATCCCAGCACTCTGGCAAGCCAAGGTGGGAAAATCCCTTGAGCTCAGGAGTTCAAGACCAGTCTGAATCCAGCTTCCAGGAGGCTGAGACAGGAGGATCACTTGAACTCAGGAGTCTGAGGTTGCTGTGAGCTGGGCTGACAGGACAGTTCTCTAGCCTGGACAATAGAGTGAGATTCAGTCTCAAAAAAAACCCACATCCAGTTGCTGAAAGATCTGAGTCTTGAGGCCACCCCTAAACCCTGTAGAAGCCATTATTAGCATTTCACAGTGCTTGGTTCCCCAGCTCCCCCAAAACTGGAAAATAAATTGCCCTCTTTTATTCCGCCTAACAAGCTAGTCCACAAGAGGAGTCCTGTAGGCCCCACCCTCTGAAGGCCCTGCAGCTCAGATTTCCCTGAGGGAGTTGGAAGTGTCAAGGAATAGCCACCCACAAGTGGCTATTGGTTGTTTATTTACCTGTGTTAATAGAATTCAAGAAACATTCGTGGGCACAGTGACCATTACCAGGGGTGATAACACCACCTTATCATGGTGCTTATCTGCATTAGTTACACTCTATAAAACCTAAGGCCAAATCCTGGGGGAATTAAATTAAAATGAAGGCTGCTGTGTAATGGGTGTCTCTGAGTGTGAGTAGGAAGGGTGGTTGTAAGGGTCTAAGATGTTGTGTGCCTCTGTGTTTTTCTGTGTGAGTGTCTGTGGGCATCATCAGTAATGTTTGAGCAGCATCTGAATATGTGTCTCTCCACTGAGGACCACTGTGATGCAGGGGAAGAGGACTGGATTGGAGTCAGACCCCTGTAGTTTCAGTTGCGTGCCTTAACACCATTGACTGGCTGTGTGACCACGGGCAAGTTACCTAATCTCTCTGAGCCTTAGAAGGGCTAAGTATGCCCTACCTCTCAGGATTATACTGCTGTAAGGAATACATGTTTCTAACCTTTGCCCATCAATGGCTTTTGTGGGATTCTGTTTTCATATTACTGAAATAGGACCTAAGATCCTGGCCCTAGTGCTTTTACCTTTCTGATGTTTCTAAGGAGATTGGGTGGAAACAGCTAAGGATAGGACTTATGGGATGAGAGACTTTGCCCCTGGGTGCCAGAGCATCCTGTTTGACATCCTGTTTGACACTGTTTTCAGTGTCTATTGAATGAATCCTTACCTTTGACTCAGTGGTCTGCTGTGTAAATAGGTCAGGTGACTGCATTTCACCAACTAAAAACCAGGACAGGTCCTCTGACTCATTGCCTGATATGTGGGATGAAAATAGCAAAATATTTGCAATTGGGACTGCTTTTGAAAACCTAGCAGTGGGGTTGGTGAGATGATCACATGGAGTAGGAGGTGCTTTTCTCCCTTTCCCCTTTCCCTCCTTGCTGAGTGTGTCAGAGGCCATCACAGCCTGCAGTGCAGGGCACCCACACACACACAGCCCATGTGCTGTATAAAGCAGGGTCAAGGCTGTAGTACCGGTGTACCCCCAGGCACACTTCACACCCTCCACCAAGGCTGGAAGGTGGAAGGAGGAGGAGCTCAGTGGCTTGATCTGGACGAAGAAGGGGAGCTTTCAAACAATGGGCTGGGTGATTAAAAGCAGAGCTTCTAGAGGTTTCAGTCCCCTTGGGTTGTAAAAGCCCAGCCTGGAGGCTGCCGAGAGCCCCAGATTGCCTCCCCTGCAGCCCGGCCTTTGGCCTTATAGTCCATTTCACCTGGCCCTGCAGCTGGAGGCAGAGACTTTCCCAAGCTGAATCAAGCCCCCCACTGTCCCCCAACCTCCCCCCATCCAGGTCCCCATTTGTCAGAGGTGGCTGCTGAGAGGGAGAGATGTGGATTTATGGCTGCTGACTTGAAAGACAAAGTTGCCTTTTGTGTTAGAATTAAGGGGGTAAGCTGGTGGTGGAATGAGAGGGAGGGGCCGGGGTTCAGGGCCCGAAGGCAGGGGGTGAGGCCCTTGAGGAGGCTCAGGAGGCAGACAAAGGGATCCAGAGGCCTCTCAGAACAGGGTCACCAGGCAAAGGCCCCGCTGGATCAGTCTCACCTCCAGTGAAGTTCAGCAGGGCTCTGAGGCTATTTGTAAATGCCAGGCACCAGTTCATCCACCCTCACCTTCACCCACACACCTGATCCAACACCCAACCCCACACAGCCTCTCCCTTCTCAAAACCTGCTCTTTGGATCCAAAGCCTTAATTCAACTCTCAGACTCTCCTTTGGAAGCCTAGGGAGGTAAACATGGATCTTCTAAGTTCATGCTTTCCCATACCCCAAATGACCACAGGCAGTCAGTGTGGGGCTTCTTCCCTAACAGAGCCAGTTAGGGGCTAAGTGGGAACCTGGGGAATCTGTATGGTGGAGAATGGGGCAGAGTGTTGTGGAGAGTGAGCCTGGGCCAGAGAACCCTGATGACAAGACCAATACCCTATAGGGGACTGTGAGCAAGTCACCACCTCCCCAGGCCTCAGAGTTCTCAGCTGTCACCTTTCTTCTTACAGACTTTTAGAGATGGGGCATTTGCAAATGCTTTGAGGAGTTTAAAGAGGAGGACTCGGCTGGCTTCCTTTCCTTCCATGGGCCATTCTGCCCCAGCTGTGCCCCTCCAGTCTTCTGCCTGGTGGCTCTGGTAGGCCTGGATAGAAGCCAGAGGAGCCATCGTGTCCCTGAGTTCAGCAGGTGTTTTAACTATACCTCAGAGAGCCACATTCAACCCCCGGAATGAGCCTGGCCAATAAAGACATGGGTTTACGAGCTTCATAAACATTTTACTAGAGAAATCAAGGCCTCAATTACCCAGTGGCCTTTTCCAACTGACAGCTCGTCTGTTGGGGCCTCTATGAAGCCCCCCAGCTGAAGTGAGACAGAAGAGGCCAAGCTCTCCTTTATACCTGGCTGCTCCCCCCAGCCCCTTACCATTCAGGCCTTGTAGAGTCTCTTTCCTCACTTCTCTGGAGGGCTTGAAGTACTCTTTGAGCCTGATCCTCTCCTTGGAGAAGATAACTGCCACCTCTTCCAGCCCTGCTCTTCTTTTTATTTTTTTCTGTTCATCCCTGCTCTTCTAAAACCCTTTAGCCCCCTTTTAACTCCAGATTCCAGATTTCCCTACATAATAAACAGCAAGGGTTACTATTTGCCAAGGATGGTGCTAAACACTTTACAAATACATCTCGTTGAATCTCGAGCTGTGATCTTCCCTATATTATAAATGAGAAAATAGAGATTCTCTAGCACTTGGGAGACTGAGGCAATGGATTGCTTGAGCTCACAAGTTGGACACCAGTCTGAGCAAAAAGCAAGACCCTGTCTCTACCAAAACTAGAAAAAAACTGAGGCAAGAGGATCACTTGAGCCTGAGTTGGAGGTCGCTGTGAGCTATGATGTCACAGCACTCTAACCAGGGGGACAGCTTAAGACTCTGTCTCAAAAAAAAAAAAAAAAGAGAGATTCTGAGAAATTCTTTCATTGCCCAAGGTCACATAGCTCGTAATGGTGGTGTTGAGATTTAAACTCAGAATTGTATGATTCCAGACCCTTTACTGTTCATCTCACCCCTGTACCACTAGCTCAAAAAGTTCTTAGCAAGTGTTTCCCCACTGGGAGCCCAAGTCTTCCCAAGCGAGGCCTTCTCAGCCATGCATGTGACAGACTTTGCATGAGATCAGATGTGGGCCTTGTCAGTCTCTGTGTCCACAAAGCCAAGAGGGAAGAGTGCCTGCAGCAACAAGGCCAGCGATGACAATGGAGAGGAAGGGTCTTGCTGCTGAGGCAGCCAGAGAGAGTGAGCAGGAGAGAAGGCAGCAGCAGCTCTGAGGCTTTGCCTCTTGGGCCAGAAATGGGGCTGGATCCAGGCTGTTGGAAGGAATTTTCTGTGATGATTGAAATTATTCTTTTGGTGCTGTCCCATAAAGTATCCAGTACCTGTGGCTGATGAGCATTCGAAATATGACTAATGAGTCTAAGGAACTAAGTTTTACAATTGTATGTATTCTAATTTAAATGGCCACATTTGGCTAGTAGCTACTCTGTTGCACAGCACAGAGACAGTATCGTTGATGGCTGAAACTTACTCAAAGTCTTCTGCTGATATAAGTCCCTGTGGGATCAGACTATCCCCAAAGGGCTGTGGCCACCTCCAGATGCCATGTTGTAAGCGGCCTTGCCCACCAGAGCTTGGCTAGAGGAGGGTCTCTAGGCTCAAGCCATCTGAACATCATCTCATATCGCAAGTGGCTGAAGGAGTTATGGGTGTTTCGCCTCAGAATATGTTTCTCAGGAGCCAGCCCAGCCCCCAAATATTTGAAGGTCTGTTGTGTAAAGAATACATTTGTGTTCCTAGAGCAGCACCATCCAGAGAAAGTACAATCTGTGTCACAGGTAATTTCTAGAAGTTACATTTGCAAAAAAGTTTTTTAAAAAGTGAAGTTAGTTTTGAAGAAAGAAAAAAAGTGCAGTTAATTTTGATAATAAATTTTATTTTACCTAATATTACCTAATATGAAAATACTATCATTTCAACATATCATTATTTAAAAATTATTAATAGACAGGGCGCAGTGGCTCTAGCCTTTAATCCTAGCACTTTGGGAGGTGGGTGGATCACCTGAGCTCAAAAGTTCAAGACCAGCCTGAGCAAGAGTGAGATACCTGCGTGGTGCCTCTGGCTCAGTGAGTAGGGCGCTGGCCCCATATACCGAGGGTGGCGGGTTCAAACCTGGCCCCAGCCAAACTGCAACAAAAAAATAGCCGGTGTTCTGGCGGGCACCTGTAGTCCCACCTACTCAGGAGGCTGAGGCAAGAGAATCGCCTAAGCCCAGGAGTTGGAGGTTGCTGTGAGCTATGATGTTACAGCACTCTACTGAGGGCAACAAAGTGAGACTCTGTTTCTTTCTTTCTTTTTTTTTTTAAATCACAGTTGCGTACATTAGTGCATTAGGGGTACAATGTGCTGGTTTCATATACAATCTGAAATGTTTTCATCAAACTGTTTAAGGTAGCCTTCATGGCATTTTCTTTTCTTTTCTTTTTCTTTTTTTTTTTCCCAGTGGTAAGACAGAATTTATTTACAGAAAAGAATACTGAAAACACTAAAGCTCCTGGTAGAGAGAGAGAACTCAAGTCGGGAGAGAAAAGCTCTCTCCGTCTCTCTCCCGGTCTTTCCCCGTCTCCCCCTTTAGGCTTTTAGTCT
>CAUYRH010091933.1:0-15367 GCA_963574655.1 Perodicticus potto | reverse complement strand
AGAACAATTTTGATCCGTATTTAGAAGTTTTCTCCTAACCCTTCAAATATGTACCACAGGTGTGATCCCGCCCTCTATCCTCACTCCCCCCACCCTCCCTCTCCCTCCCCTTCCCTCCCTCTCCCCTTTCCCTATCTTCTAGTGCAATAAGTACAGCCCAATCTATGGTATTTTGTTATAGCCGCCTGCACAGACTACGGTCTGTAGCATTGCTTCCTCAGGCCATTCGGTAAGAATGAAGACCACAGCAAATCAACCCTTCCCTCAACTTCAGCCCTTTGCAAACAACTTTCAGGTGTGATGTTTAGATTGCAAGGAAATTGGGAAGGCTCCATCCTGCCTGCCTTTAGCGTCCCAATAGAAATAATAACATGCACCAAAATCATTCACTTCTTGGGGTGAAGTATTGAATTTTCTCAAAATGTTTAGTTATCCTGTTCTGGGACAGAGAAGGGACTCTGCTGCCCTTAAAGATATCCGACATAAGCCATCCAGATGGCTGACTTCTTAACCATATTTGAAAACAGAAGACCAAGAATTTCCCAAAAGGGTCTATATTTGTCAAGTTCATAAACTGTGAATGATTTATACGTCTTGCATTTTGTCATGGAAAAGGAAAATCTAAATTTTAAATATCTCCACCTCAAAAATGAGCAAAAGAAAGGATATTTAGAAAATCAAAGGAAATAAAGTTGAAATAAATGCTTTTCTGCAAGGCCTTACGTAGGGCTGCACCAATGGCAGTGCAGGCTGTGACTGTATTGGACTGCCACAAGCAAGGGTTGCCCAGCTCTCCCTGGCATTGTTTGGTGAATGGCCTTGCTCTTGGGACAGGAACTTAAGTGGAGTTGCCAGAAGAGTAGACAGGTATGAGACAAACACTTTTCTGCCTTAAACTTACCTGAATGACATTAATAGAAGTTCTTGCTAGAACACTCCAGAAGCGCCCTCAGGACTGATGAAGACCCAGCCTCCTCCTGGAATTGAAGGTTTGGAGGTTGATAGGCATCTTAATCCAGCCACTCTATGTGCTGTGCTTGGAATTGAGTGTATTCAACATTTAACTCCCCCTTGCTCTTTTAACACAGAATATATATGTCATTTATTTCTTTTTTCCATCTCTGTATACAACAACCTTTCTGGACTATTGTCATTATTTATGACTGCAGGAACATGTAAACCAGGTTCAGAAGCATCAATGGAAATGGAAAAGTCAGAGACAGAAATCCTAAGAGGGGGATCTGGGTATCACCCCACAACACCCACTACCCTTTCCACCTCTTGGTTATGTGTGCTTCCTTTCACCTTAGCCCTTGGGAGCTCCATCTTAATAAAAGAAAATGTATTTTAGAAAAATGGAAGGAAGGAAGAAAGCCTCTCCTTAAAGTCTGTCATCTAATTATGCTGCCAGTCCTCCTAAATCCTCCAGTAATAATAATCCTCTTTATGCATAGTGCACATATTAGGAGATCTTTCTGTTCGTAAGACAGCAGAGATTGGCCAGGAAATTTCTACTTATAAAAGTGTTGGAGGAAAAAATATGTAACCTGAGAGGTTGTTGCTGACATTGCTATGGCTCTAAAACTCATGTTGAAATTCAGTTGCCACTGTGATAGCGTGAAGAGGAGGAACCTTCAAGAAACCCTTGGGTCATGAGGGCTGTGCCTCAGGCACAGATGAATACCATTATTGTCAGAGTGGCTCAGTTGGCTCAGGAGTAGGCTTCTGATAGAGTTTGGTCCCCATTTTCTCTCTCTTTGGTGCACTTTCTTGCATCTTCTGGCCTTCCACCATGGGGCAACCCTCACCATGACTAAACAGATGCAGGCACCACAGCCTTGGACTTCCCAGCTTCCAGAACCATGAGCCAAATACATCTTTTTTCTTTATAAATTTCCCAGTCTGTGGTATTGTTCTCTGTAGGAACGGTAGAGAATGGACTAAGACATACTCAACTCTGAAAGTCAGTGTGGTGCAGGATGAGAGACATGAGCTTTGAAGGTAGATACACCAAGGCTTAAGTCTAGTACCATTAATCTCTCTGATAATTACACTCACCCTTCTCATCAAAACCATTCTGCATGCAAATTATCTAATTAACCAAGAAACATTTATTGACAGCCTGCTGTCCATGATACAGCACTCATCTAGGTAATGTGTAGGAGGAAAAGCCACACGCACAAGGCTCCATCTTGCCCTCCACTTGTATCAAAGAAGAAAACACATGTCACCAAGTAGATGACACAATGGGGTGATTAGTGTCAAGGTAGAAATATACAGAGAATATATTGAAAGAGGAATTAACATGACATGAAGAACCATGAGTCATATGATAACATAGAGATAGTGTTAGGAAAGGTGAGCAGTGGGAAAAATAGATTTTAAGTGAGACATGGCAAGACCACAAATGGCTCTGAATGCCAAGCTAATAAATGAGGATTCTACTAAATAGGTTTTAAGAAAGGAATATAAGCAAATTGGTCTCCTAAAAGGCATGTCAGAAGCATGCAAAATGGATTGAATTAGCGGAAAAACTCAAGGGTATGAAAATAGGATTTGGCATTCAAGGGCAAATTGACATTCTCGCCCATCACATTGGCAGGTGTGAATAATCGGGTTGTTATGGAAATGGCAAGGAAGAAAAAAACCCATCAAAACCCAAGATCTATATGTTTATCTCTGATATTATTATTGTATTACTGAAGAAAATAATGTATGATTTCTAAAACAATGGACACTTAGCAGTTATTTTATAATTCTATCATAGTCATTAGTTTTCCCAAAAGATAATCTTTCTTTTTTTTTAGAGCTTACATTAAAAATAAAATACTCTGAATGCAGTTGTCTAGACTATTTAAAGACTTTTCTAATATTTTCCCAGATGTGTTACCTTTGCTTCTCTGTTATATTTAACTTCTGTTCCCTCTGACAATTGTATTTCTGGGCTAGAAATCTAAACATTTCTTCCCTCTCAAGAAATATGTTAAAGAACTATGCAAAAACACAATATCCAGTGTTTGAACAAGGCAAAACAACCTGACCTCAAGGTATTCATGAACTTCAGATCAAAATTTACAAATCTGTACACATTAGGCTGCAGGAATCTTAGCAATACATGTAATGTGACATGTTGTCTGCTTCACATCCAGACAAAATAAATATAAATGGTAATGATTTTATGGAAATCTCAATACTCATGGATATGATAAGATACATTGGGTTGCAAGGCTGTTACAAACATTAAAACAGCATTTTATATATGACTTTTGCATTGAAGTACCTGACCCAAACGCCTAGTAAGTACACACGATTACACCTCTGTTTTCTGAAGTAGCCACAAGAAGATGGTACCTAGCAAACTGAAAATTTGACTAATTTTAATGCTTCCCCACCCCTTCAGACACTGCCATTTCCCATTCGGATGTATATCTACCCGTGAGCTTCCTCCCCTACTTTTAAATATTGAAGTTCCTCACAATTAGATTGTAAGCACTCTTTTCTTACGCACATATGCGAGGTCGGACAATTAAGTATGCAAACTAAATCTAGAAAAAGTGCTACATATCTCACTGCGGTCACCTCAAGTTCCCCCCCCCCTTGGGAAGCTATGTACCAACACCAGCACCTACTCCACCCTTCAAAGCACTTTTGGAACTCTTTGTGGAATGACCATCAGAGCTGTCATAGTACAAAATTGGACAAGTACATTTGCAAACTCATCCTAGACTCAGATCAGAGGAGTAAGACATGTCTCAACTTAACATCTTTCAACTGCTGCCAATGACTAAGAGGGCCTTGCATTCCTTCCCGATCACCCACGTCCTCAGCCACAGGCTCACAGCACCAGTCACACAAGAAACTGTCCCATCCCAGAGTCTTCATATTTTCCTCTTTCTTGTCCCTTCATGCAACTGCATCTTTCTCATCCTGTGAGTCTCCCCTTAAATCCTTACACAGGGCTTCCCACCCGCTACCCCCACCATGTATGTTGAAGAAGCTTCCTCACATTTTCCTCTATTTTAAAGACCCAGTTATTGCAGTAAGACTCAGAAACCCCATTTGTGTTCTTCTTTATAACACTTTCCACACACCAGATTTTACTTTATTACTTCTTTTTCTTCTCCTAAAGAATATAAATTCAGAATCAGGATCTGTTCAAATTATATTCCTGTACCTGGCACATAGAAGATAAGCTGAAAATACTCCAGAGGAAAGAATAAATGCAGAGATGAATGAAGATTGCAATTTGAATTAAAAATGCCAACAGTACTAAAATCATAAATTTCCTTCTAGAAATTTTTGCTAAGATAGCTTAGTAGTTAAGTACAGACCACCACTATCTTGGAACAATGTTCTTTCCAAAGTCATGGTATGGAGAAAGAAAAACAAGGTAAAATATTTCATGGAAAAAAACAAACTATTCATAATAAAGTTACCACAAGTTTCTGGCTGTTTCAGAAGCAGTTGGCAAGCTCCAGCTGAAGCCAGGCCAAGGACAGTAAATAGGGTGTGGTAATAAGGCTTAGGAATCATATATGTTGGCAAAGTTGGAGGAAGACAATTTTTCAGCCGCTTCTTATATGTATTTGGGCATGAGATAGTATTAGTCTTTTTCTTCCTTTTAAGAATGACACAATTTACAATTTTAAGAAAATTAGTTCTTTATCTGTAAAAATGAGCTCTAATTTCATAATCTTCACATGTAATAAAGTGTGACTTATATAGTACCTTAAAATGATGTCATAATCGGGAAATTTATGAAACACTCCCGTGTTATTAAAATTTGCTACAAAACCACTCTTGTAATTAAAAACACTCAGAGTTAACTTACCTTGGCGTTGCAAAGGGGAGGACATACCAGTAAGACATATTTCTATTGCTTAAATAAAAACATAGTCTTTGGTAGCACATTTTATAATCTTGGAACTAAAACACTGTTGTTTTCAAAAGGAGAAATTTTCTTTTGACCTCTAGTATTACCCCTCTCTACCGAGGTTTCCACTTCACTGCCAAAACCACAGCCCCACTCATTTTGACAATGATATGTTTTGTTGGCCAGGACACAAAGCCATGTGTTCTCACAAGAAGACTATTTCCCAGCTTCGCTCAGTTAGGGTCAGGCCATATGACTGAATTCTAGCCAATATCATTGTGTAGATATTTGCTACTTCCAGGCCTGATCCCCACAATATCCTATGAGATTCTCTGGGATTCCATAGCTACTTAGGCAAAGATGGAATCTCCCCATAGGAGCTTCTCAAGATTTCAGCCCCACTCTAGGAATGGAGCCTAAATTCCTGAGTCACTGTGTGGAAAGCCTTTCCTTCACCTTAACCCAACTCATCTGATCACTATTGGACTACGACAGGTGCAAGAATTAAACCTTGATTTTGTTAAATAATAGATTGTGGATGTCTGATAGGTATAGCAGTTAGCTTTTCATGACAGAACAGTTTTCATAACTTTTTTTTTTTTTACCATAGCCAATTACTTTATTCTTAAGAAAACGTAAAAGAAAAATGTCCACTTTCAAAAGAAAACATACCAGTGTTCAAACCTAATATCGTTCTCAGGGTTTATACCAGTCTGGCCATATGCCATGTGGATTTGTCCACCAGCTTGAAACGTAGACATTGGTGTTCAAACTTAAAAACATTTCATGAGTTATGACTATGTGAAAAGTTTAAATGAAATTCTAAGTGAGCCCAACTATCACAGATCCTGAATTTCAGAAAATAAGGATAGCTTAAAAATCAAACGGATGATCAAAATAATCATACAGGTCAACCACCACTGCAGAGCCATCACTGCTCAAGATCAGCAGGCGGGCGATGACTGATCTCATTCTTTCTTCGCTAATGAATAAGGGATTCAACTTGGGATAAGTGAGGAATCTTTTCAGGGGCTCAGAGAACTTATCTTCAACACAGAAGGGTTTAGGAGACTTATTTATGCCGTCTCTTTCAACCTCTAAGAAGCTTGCTCCAAAGCATAGCATGGGGGTTTCTGAGGCAGCGTCTGTTGGCTCATTCCCCAGTTCGCCGGCCCTTTGTTCTTTCAGCCTCCACAGATATGTCACTCTCAAGCTTTCTAGTTGTCAGTACACTTCACTGACCAAGACAAGTGTGAGGAAACTTTCTTGCTGTAAACTTGAGTATGAGGCCATAAAAACCACTTTAAAAGCATGCTGCTCTGAAACTCACAATCCAGATGCCTTTCCGCCATTTTTCTGGAAGACGTCTATCTGTGTACAGAATCCAACACTCTCAGCACCAGCTGGTGGTGCTCCCACGATGGTGAACAGAGATTTGCCGCATGTAAGACCCTGTTCTGAAATTCCATTCTAGTCCACTCAAATTTATGATCTAAATCTCTTAAGGTCACCACTGGAAACAAGGGATTGAATTCAGAGTTTGGTGTGCTGATTACGACCATGGATGGAGATGGGTACCCAGGAAATCTGGCCAGATCGTCTGAATCCAAATGTTCTATTAATTCAATACACACTATCAAGTCGAATCCAAGCAGACAAAAGTCTCTCTCCACAACAGAGCCACATACAAGGTAATAGTCAAATCCAGTTCCCAAGGTTGCAGAAAATACCCCAGGACAGGAGGCAACTTTTCCCCTTTCCATCATAATTTATCCCCCTCGATGTCTACTTCAACAAGCAATTCAATGCGTGGAAACACTTTTAACTGCCTTATGAACAAAGTATCACCACATCCCAGGGCTGCAACCTCCTTATGTTCATGTAGATCCACTAAGTCTTTAACGAACTGGTACCACTTTCTGTATAACGGTTTAAACTGAATTAGCAGCACACTGGGACTTCCATCAACCACACTATTACACTGCATGTCCTTTTCTTCCATTTTGTTTCTAAGTTTCATTGAAACAAAAATGCGGATTTATGGGCAGCGCCTGTGGCTCAAAGGAGTAGGGTGCCGGCTCCATATACCGGAGGTGCTGGGTTCAAACTCAGCCCCGGGCCAAAAACAAAACCCAAAATAACAAAAATGCAGATTTATTCCTCAAGCTCCAATTGAGAGAAGCAGCCACAGCTCAGCACAAGATGACAAGTGACCCCAGTGCAGATGACGAGTGGCCCCAGTGCAGAGGGAAAGTCCTTTGTAACTGTTTGAATAAAAGTTATGATCACATTTCTATTTTAATCATATGATTCTATTAAATGCCATCCTGAGCACTTTGGGTAAGTTATCTGATTTAAATAGATGGGAATGATTATTTAAGTATCTTTCTTCTTTTCCAGTTTTTGTGTCTTTTTATCATTAACTGCTTCATTTGGAAGGATATATACAGTTGCTGAAGTCAGACCAAGGCAGGTTAAATTCTGCCTCCACTGCTGCTCCGGGTTTTGTGGAGATGCAGGTAGTTGAAATGCCTCTCTTGGAATTTTTTTTTTTTTATCTGTAATACCTGATATAATTTGCTCTTATAAGAATTGAGTAGAACTGAAAGCAAAACACTTAATATAACACCTGATACGTGAGACAACACAGAGTGACTCAGAAATATGAGGTCACACACATACGTAAAACAATGTATTTTATTTCTCGGAATATTTACAAATTATAATGAGAAAAAATTTGAATAAAAGAAGTAATATGCCTGATGTCTTTGACTTAAAGATACTTTTATCAGTTTATTATTATAACAGCAGAATTTAATGCATCAAAAGAGCTTTCCAGGTCTATTAAGGTGGGAACTTTGATATGTAAACAAGCAGTGCCATGCGTAGACCCTGTTACAGCTCATAGTTCTACAATGAATATATCAAAACCAGCAATAGACAAATAAAGATTTTCCAACAGGCACCTTTTGATTTTAGGGAAAATTTCTTCTTATTTACGATTGTATGTCCTACAGGAAGATCTCAATGTTTAAAGACAAATTAAGAGAGAACAAACAAGGAAATTAACGATCAAATTATGCGAATGAAATAACGTAAATTTAAATGCACAGTAGGAAAAAATAAA
This sequence comes from Perodicticus potto, assembly GCA_963574655.1. Classification (NCBI taxonomy): domain Eukaryota; kingdom Metazoa; phylum Chordata; class Mammalia; order Primates; family Lorisidae; genus Perodicticus; species Perodicticus potto. The sequence continues at coordinate 7,367 of CAUYRH010091933.1, read as the reverse complement.
ATCTGCTATTATTGAGGAATCATAGATCAACCTTTGTCTTTCAGCTGACTTTCTAATGAATGATCAAATTATAACAAAATCCCTTACACTTTGCTAACAGTAAAATATTATGGCAATTTATAAAATCTTGAGATGTAAAAATCAAATATTCTTTCACAGTAAAGAAAGAATGTTGCTTTTTAAGTATCAGAATATTCTAGGACTCCAGAGAATTGTGCTCTTGCATATATTTATTTCACCCAATTAGTCCAGAGCATTCATCTTATATACTTTCATTGAATTCTTCTTTAAGAAACCTATCTGATGGGCACTAAGGTTTCCCTTTCATCTTGTAAAAAGCACATGTAGATGTTAACATTAAATTGTAATAATATCATTAGTTCTGTAATATTTATGGGTCTAAAGAAACTTCTCTCCTCTCTTTCCCCCTGACTTCCTCCCTTTCCTCTCTCCCCGCTTCCCTCTCTCTCCATTTCCCTCTTTCCCCCCCCTCCCCCTTTCCTCTCTCCTCCTCTCTCCCTTCTTTTTTTTTTTTATTTTTTTTTATTTTGAGGCAGAGTCTTATTATGTCACCCTTGGTAGAGTACCGTAGTGTCACAGCTCACAGCAACCTCAAACTCTTGGGCTTAAGAGATTCTCTGGGACTACAGGTGCCCACCACAATGCCTGGCTTTTTTTTTTTGGTCACAGTTGTCATTGTTGTTTAGCAGGCCTGGGCCGCTTTCATACCCAACCCCAGTGTATGTGGCCAGCACCCACGTGCTGAGCTATGGACACCGAGCTCCTCCTCTCTCCGTCTTCACTCTCTCCTCCTCTTCATCTTCCCTCTCTTGTTGTCTACTTTATGAGATCTCCCAAGATGATCTTAATTGTGCGCATAGTCAAGAATAATTGTGTTTCTCACCAGTTCTCACTGGGTGTTTTAGGGATTCTGAACATAGCAATAAGTAATTGTCCCAATCATTAATTATTTTAATAAACTGGTTCCACAGTTTCCCATTTCATCATGGTGGAGGGTGATGGGTGGCAAAAGGCCTTTCAAGAGCAGCACGAGAGACCCTGATCACAAGGTCAGAATTAATTCCTCCACCTGAAGCAGGTGGTGTCCCCACGACTCTGCCCTAATTATGAACAGCCGCCCAGGACTTAGGGAAGGAATCCCAGGGTAGGATTAGGACTTACGTCATGGACAACACAAAGTCTTCTGTTTTATGATAGAGTCTCAAAGGAGTTCTCATCAATTCCTGTCTCTGAGGGACTTATGAAACCTCTTTTATACCAAAATAAAACTATTCCTTTAAAAAGCAGATGCCTCAAGCAGCCGGTTTTTGCCCCAAATCCCCTACATTGTAAAGTTTCCTTCGAAAACTTTCCAGGTAGAATTACTGATTCACGTGTATCAGGAAATCCCTCAGAAATTTTTTTTAAATTTGAATTTGTGACGCACCTGGCACAAGGATAGCAACTACACAGTCTGTCAATATCAGAATTATTTATAAGAAATTCTGGGCCAGGCGCGGTGGCTCACGCCTGTAATTCCAACACTCTGGAGCCAAGGCGTGTGGATTGCCTGAGCTCAGGAGTTCCCGACCAGCCTGAGCAAGAATGAGACCCTGTCTCTACTGAAATAGAAAAACTAGCCGGCCACCGTTAATCCCAGCTACTTGGGAGGCTGGGGTAGGAGGATTACTTGAGCCCAGGAGTTTGAGGTTTCTGTGAGCTATGATGTCACGGCACTCCGCCCAGGACAACATAGTGAGACTCTGTCTCAATAAATAAATAAATAAATAAATAAATAAATAAATAAATGAATAAATGAATGAATGAATGAATAAGAAATAAGAAATTCTGGGAGACAGACATTATATGTACAGATAACTAGTCATTAAAACAAATATCATCAAAACATTTCTATACATCAAAATTATTTTCACTATGAGGATGCTCATTTAAAAATTGAGAGCACAAAATTTTAGCACTGTCAAGAGGTTTTACTGTCTCTTTATGAAAAGAATTAAAGATACTTGATTTGTATTTAGAAATGGAAAGTTTCTCAAAAAACTCTTATTATCAAATATGTAATACCAGCCCCCAAAATAATGCTTGGAATATCTTCAGAGGATTTATAGCTGAACCCCTGACAGTCACAGAGCTCAGTCTAAAGACTTAAATAGTTGAGAGATTCTATATTGCACGAGATTGTAGATGCAGAATCTGAAATTTAACCTGAAGAACGTATAATGGAATCTAAGTGTTTTTAAAATGGGAATTGACCTGAAACAGAGGGAAGAAGACTTGGGGTGGGTGGAGAGGTGGGGGGGGGATTTGTTTCTGACAGTAGCAGTTTCCTTGGAGCCCCACAGACATCTCTGCTTCCAGCCCCTAGGAACTACCAGATGTTACTTTCCAGCAATTGCAAGGCAAGAGCTGATAAACCACCCCCCACTGCCCCGGCTGCAAGCTGGTTGTGTGTAAGGGGCAGGCAGAGGTAAATACAGACCCACACAAAGAGGACAAGGCCCACACATAGGGCTTGAGCAAGTGAGGGAAGGATAACTCAGCTGAGAGCTGAAGAATGAGCAGGTACATATTAGGTATAAAAGGAAAACAGTGCTTTGCAAACAGACAGAACATTATGTGCATAATGTTTGCTAAGACACTATAGCTTGTGTTTGCTAAGGAGAGCCAGGGTAACTGGAGTGAAGAGTGGCAGCAAGCGTGGGCAGGGTATGGTGGAACTTTATTTCTTACCTGCAACTGGTACAAATCCACGAAAAGCATTTTAACAGGGGAATGGCATAATCAATGGTTTTATTTATGAATTATTACACATTGTTGCTGGAAAAGAAAGCACACTCGCTAAAATAATTTAGGACGTTACGCTGAGCCAAATTGGAGGACCATGACCTGGAACCACACCCAAGAAGCCTTGAGCAAGTGGACTCGTGGTGGTGGGGTGACAATTTGGTTTTATACATTTTAGGGAGACAAGAATTAGAGGTGAGGTCATAAATCAATACATGGAAAACATATATGGGTTTGGGCCAAACAAGTTGGACATCTGGAAGGGGGTGTCTTATAGGTTACATTTGGGTTTAAAGATTCTTTAGCTAACAGTTGGCTGAGTTAGGCTCTGTCTAAAGGACCAGGATATACATCCTTTTATCATAAAGGGCATTCATTGTTTTAAGAATTAGAGACAAAGTGCCCACACAGTCAAGTGGTCTGTTGTGTACATTGAGGACCTGGAGGTGTGTCTCGCAGAGCCTTAGGCCTGTTAGTGAGTCACAGAGGACTCTCTAGGAAGGGAAGGGGGTGTGATGAGGCTTGTCTGATCTCCTTTCTCATGGCCAGCACTCAGTTTTAGAGATCCTCTTGGTCAAGAGAGAGTCCAGTCCGTCAGTCCTGGGGGTGGAACCCTTAAAATTTTATTTTATTTCACCATAGGTTACTGTTTGGGTCCATTTAGATTGCTACAACAAAATGGCACAGCCTGGGTGGCTTGTAAACAACAGACATTTATTTCTCATGGTTCTGGAGGCTGAGGAGTCCAAGATCAAGGCACCAGCAGATTTGGTGTCTGCTGAGGGTCTCTTCCTCACAGATAGCCTTCTTCTTACTCTAGCCTTGCAGAGTGAAAACTGAAGGTGAAGTTGGCTTTTCCCAAGCTGCTTCTGGAAGGGCACTAACTGCATTCGTGAGGGCTATGCTCACATGACTAAATCACACCCCGAATGTTTCCTGCTAATCTCTCACCTTAGGGGCTGATATTTCAACATACAAATTTGGGGTGGGGGGGACACAAACATTCAGAGGATGCCAACGGAACTTGTATAGAGGTGTCAATAAACATGTTGATACATAATTTGAAATGCAATATTTAACAACTAGGCAATTCATTTTCTAAAACTACACCCTCAATTCAAATGCTTTTGCCTAAAAGAATCAGAGTTTACTTTTTAACGCTAACACCCATGTGCTGGAAGCTCTAATGGTTTGTCCATAATTCATTTAGTAGCAAAATCTGACTCTTGGTAAGATTTAATTCATAGTATTTAAATATAAAAAATTCCAGACAGGATATCAGGATATACAAACTTTTATCAGAAAGGACATTAATTGTTTTAGCATTCAGAATTTTGGTTTTAAAGAAATCAAGCATAAAATCTATATGAGCCAAATAAATACTTTATGGCTGAACTCAAGAAAGGCCTTTGGTAGCCTGATCACCAGATTCTCCCTGAGGACATGGGGTTAGTGTAATGCTGATGATTTCCTTAAGTGATCAACTCTGCACTGAGGGGGGCGGGGGGCTCAGTGAGTACTTTCTGACTTAATGAGTTTCCTAAGTACTAACACTTCTATCTCCCAAGAGCATTCTGATTTAGAACTTAGGGTAATGGCTAGGCACCAGATACTTTATGTCTTAGAGAATAGAACTGTCTAAACTATTATGTTCCAACTTGAGTGAGATGAAAATAATATCCTATCTAATGAAAAACAGTTTTTCCTATAAAATAATTGATTCTCATGAAAATCCGTATTCAAAGAAGTAGGAAGCAGGGAATCAGTCCTAAGTCTGGAATGATTAAAAAGAGGCTGTTGAAAGCACAGTTGATTTATCGTGCTTGGCCTCAAGGTTTAAGTTTAAGGACAGCACATTTTTCTCACGTGTTTTCTCAATGTAAGGGGAAGACACAGAAGGCCCAGGTGTGATTAAGCTGGTTCATTTATTCGGGTGGCCTGACATGCCCAGGGATTGTTACATGGGGCACTATATGGCCTGGCATATGAGACCAAGAAAGCTCTTCCCTGCTCTCTCCGAGAAGCAGAAGTAAATTTCAAGACAGTGCTTCTATTTTGGCACAGGTGTTACCTGATGAAGAGGATCCAACCACTTGTCACTGTCAGCCAATATGCAGAGATGGGGACAGGTCCCCCAAACTTTGTCAGAAGGCCGGGATTCTGGAGAACTGTGAGAATAGAGTCTCCATAACTGTTCTGTTTTTCCATTTCCAAAATCACAGTTTTATACATAAAAGTTCAAAGCCAGAACCAATTCTAACCCTTATCTTAAACAACAGTAATCATAATCCATGACCCATAAGAAATAATAATTGGCATAACCCGTGACTGAAAACAACATTTCTAATTCAAAAGTTAATCTCCTAAATCAATTGCCATAAAATACTCAGGATATACACTTTTAAGTTAAAGCTGAGTTTACAAAACAGGAATGGGGAAGACCTGAAGTGAAGGTAACATAGAAACTATCCTACCAGCCCAGTAGTGTCATGTCAACCTGACTCCATCTGATTCTTACGACATGTGCTCTCGTAGGAGTATCGAGGTTGAGAGGTAGGATCTGGGGCCTGTGCTGGACTGGATGACATTCACAAGCACAGCCTGGCCCCAGAGAGGCTCATGAACCAAACTGAGGCCATCCCACTATTAAACCACACCCAGAGAATTTCCAGAGATAAGTGTCCTCTAGGCCCTGAGCACCTTAAACTCCTAAAGACATGGGTGGAAGCAATTGCTAATCATTCATTTCGCAGAAATCCATTCAGTGTTTAAATAATGGGGTTCCCCTTGGAACCACTAATTTGCCCAAATTAAATTTTTAACTCTTTTAACTTCATTCATAGAAGCAGACTCTTTTAACCTCGAAGGCAAAGTCCTTGAAAGGATGGATTTAGTGTACTTTTTATCGTTACCACAGTACCTTTGGGGACTTTAAAAATATATGCATTCTTAACCAAACTATTTTATTATAACAATGTTAAAACAAGCATAGCAAAATATAAAATAAACTACAAAAAGACTGATATACACCCCATCCAGATTCAACAATTGTTAATATTTTGCCTTTTTTGTTAATGGAGACCTATACTTTGGATATATATATATCAGTACTTATACCATTATTTATGTCTATCTTTTTGACAAAATCATTTAAAAATAACTTACAGATATCTTGACACTGTCCCCTAAAATTTTCAATATGAAAAGAAATCCTCTCCATGTGAGGCAATAATATTATTGTACTTACCTCACATAATCAATAGCGATTCCCTAATATCAGAAACTTGATCAAAATGTTCCCAGAGGAAACGTCCAGCCACCTGTCACTGTCAGCCAATATACAGAGACGGGGATAGGTCCATCAAACTTTGTCAGAAGCCCAGGATTCTGGAGAACAGTGAAAGTATCCTCTCCAAGACTGTTCTGATCTTCCATTTCCAAAACCAGTTTTATACATAAAAGTTCAAAGCAAGAACCATGTTTACCCCATCTTGAACAATAATAATTGACCCTTATCTTAAACAACAATAATCAGCATAACCCATGACCCAAAACAACATTTCTAATTCAAACATTATTCTCCTAAATCAATAGCCCCAAACTACTGAAGATATACACCTTTAAGTTAAAGATGAGTTTACATAACAAGACTGGGAGACATGAGATGAAGGTCAGGTAAGATCTAACCTAGTCTGACCAGTTATATCATCTAGGCCCCAGCCTGCCTGACTCTGTCTTATTCTCAATACATGGGATCTCAAAAAGGCAAATTTCCCCAAATGTCTGTCACAACTCTTTCTTTTCTAAATCAAGATTCATTCAGAAGCCACATACATCTCTCAAGTCATTTTAAATCAAGTATGTATATTTTTCACCTCCTTTCCCCCAAAGCTATTAATTATTTTAAAGACATCAGATGTCACATACAGTACTATTTCTTACATTTGTCTGATCATGTCTTCTTAATGTAATTTATGGGAAAGACATAAATCCCTTGTATTTTTTACAAACTAAAAGTTAAAACTAACATCTTGATGAGATATAGGTTGAACACGTCTAGCAAAAATAGTTCATGGAGAAAGCTGGAGTTTATGGTTGCATTTAACTGACAGAATGTCTCAGCTGTGTCACTAATAAGTAGTGCTGCTGAGTTAATTTTGTTACAGTCAGACCTGTCCACCATAAATATTCTGTATGTTTTGTTTTTTGCAAATGTTAAGTAGTCTGTGGAGAGAGAATCAGCATTATATGAATATTCTGTTTCTCAACACTTTACCAAATTTTCTCGTAGTTAATTCCTTTATGATAGCAAAATGACATTCTAATTCTACCATGTCTTTTGCATTTATTTTTTATTTATTTATTTATTTATTTTTATTGAATCATAGCTGTGTACAATAATTCAATCATGGGGTACAGTTTGCGGGCTTGACATACAATCGGAGATATTTTCATACACCTGGTTAATATACCATTCATGAGATTTTCTCATTAACTATGTGAAAATATTTTTGATCCGTGTTTAGAAGTTTTCTCCTGACCCTTCAAGTATGGCTAGTTTT
>CAUYRH010091927.1:0-32292 GCA_963574655.1 Perodicticus potto | reverse complement strand
TGGATGGAGCTGGAACATATTCTTCTTAGCAAAGTATCTCAAGAATGGAAGAAAAAGTATCCAATGTACTCAGCCCTACTATGAAGCTAATTTATAGCTTTCACATGAAGGCTATAACCCAATTATAGCACAAGAATATGGTGAAAGGGCTAAGGGAGGGAGGGGATGAGGGAGGATGAGTAGAGGGAGGGTAAATGGTGGGGCCACACCCATGGTTCATCTTAGACGAGTTCAGGCAAAACTTACTAAATGCAGAATACAAATGTCTTCATATAATAACTAAGAAAATGACATGATGGCTATGTCAAACAGTTTGATGAAAATGTTTCAGATTATATATGAAACCAGCACATTGTACCCCTTGATTGCACTAATGTACTCAGCTATGATTCAACAATAAAAAAAAAAAAAACTAACTTTAAAGCATATGTATCATCAAGGTTAATTACCATTTTTATAATTAAAAAGTAATATAAGTTACAGGCAGTTTGGAAAATATAGAGAAATAAATATCAGGAAAAATTTTTCAGCCATAATTAGATAATCTAGAAGGAAGAGACATGAACATTCTGCTACACTTCCATGTACTATGTAAACATACATAATATCTGTATCTTATAATATGGTACATATCATACACATTATGCAACATAGTCAGTTATGATAAACTGACTTATAATTATGTACTTACAGACAATGAGAATATAAAATGTACACGTTTGTGATAGATCTTTGCCATACATTTGATTATTTTAGTAGGAAAATATTTAGAATCAAATTGATTGGAAAAAAAGTTGACTTACTTTACCAAAATTTCTTTACGAGAAATTTTTTTGTTTCCCTAAAACATGGTGGGAGAATACATGACATCTTACCATACAGTGAATGAGTATGAGGCTCTCATTGTCCAAGGTATCAGGAACACTGCTGTTTACAGGTGGGGATCATCCCTAGACCTGGCCCAAGGTTAAACCACTCCCAAAGGATGGTAGTTTGGTAGAAGCATTTTGTGCAGGGAAGGTGTATCCTTACCTAGAGTCAGTGTCTATTCCGATAAGGACACAGTGCTTCCCCTTTCGTGATGGAAGGGGACCAAGGTAATCAATTTGCTGTCTTGAAACTGGCTGATCACCCTGGGGAGTGGTGATTTATCAGGGCTAAGTGTTCTTGGCGTTTGGCAAGCTAGGCACACCATGAGGAAGCTGGAGCCAGGCTAACATTGCTGAAAGGAAGCGCATGTGGTTGAGCCTATGCACAGACTCCATCCTGCCACCATGGTTGCTTCTAGGAAATTCATCTTCTGCCTTTGGGCATAGGAGCTCCCAGTTTGGGGGCCTTATGACTCCAGAACTTACCCCAACTCACCTCTCTTCTCTTCCCCCAAACACAATTCTCAGTTCTTGGGACTTGGGATAGGATTTACATTGACTACCTAGTTCTCAGACCTTTGGACAGATATGGACTGAATTAGAGCACTAGTTTTTGTTTCTTCCAGTCAGCGGAGCGTTGATGGTGAGATGTCGCAACCCCTGAGGCCCTGGTCTTGGTCTCCGCACGAAGGAACCTGGTGTGACACAGATTAGAAGTACAACCTTGTGGGAGGCAGGTTAACCTTAAGTGCAGGGTAGCCCAAAGCCCCCTCCTCAATGGCTATTTAATAAGGTTATACACAACAGGTGTGGAGAGTTAAGGTAATTACATATGAGGGCTGCATTGGTAAGGATTGCCATGTGGTCTTTCCTCACGTGATCTTTCCCCATATCCCCCCATGAAGAAGTACTAAGCATCAATGTTTAACACATGCTTACTAGTGAGTGACTGATCTTATCTCATTTTGGAACACTGAGTTACTTGGGGGACTGCCCCCAAGTCACAAAATGTCTCTAGGCTTTCCAGGAGACTGTTATATGTGAAAAGCCTAAAAGTAAACATTTAAATGGTTCCATTTTGTGAAGGCAAGTTTAAAGTCTTTTGTGAGTTAGAAAGGAAAGAACCCTGGATAGAACTCCATATGTGACTTCGGACCTAATCATGTAAAGGTGATTTAGGGATTTAGGGCCCATCTTCGTGGTGGCAGACCTGCAGGCAGGTACCTGTATATCTCAGAAATTTCCAGACTACTCCCTAAAGATGATTAACTGCCTCCAGATGGTCTGTTAAAGGATCAATCATCCAAATAGCTTATTTCCCCAGAACCTTGTTTTGTGGTTTTGTTTTGATTATTTAGCTTAAGAATAACTTTAGTGAAGTGGTTATCAGTTAATTGGATTAAACCTTAGCCCATAAGAATAACTTTAGATAATGTTAGTAAAGTGGCTATCAGTTAATCTGGTTTATCTGTAGTCCTATAAGCACCAGGCTGTAAGAATCATATGTTTATTGATTAAGTTATGTGCCTATATGAACTTTGGTGGAAGAAATAAAGTTGCTGTTTGCCTGAGGGAGCTTTCAGCCTTCCTTATTCTCTGACATGTCATTGCAGGCTCAACCTCTATGGCACTGCCCATGCAAGAAACATTCACACAACTGTCCTGTTCTCAGCGTTTCCTTTTAATGTGATAAGAATCAGTAACTGTCCTTTGCAAGCATGGTGTTCATTCCTCTACAGTGAGATGCTTTGGTCTCCATAGTTGTGAGGGCCAATTCCCATAATGAATCCCCATCCCCTTTCTCTCTCTCATCTCTCAGTACAAATAATGAGTATGTCCTATCATATATTCAGATAAAATTATTTACAAACAATGAGTATGTATTGTTTTATAATCAGATTAAGTTACTATTTTGAAATATAAAACATGAGTTGGCTGTACAGAAAACATGCTGCCATTTACTATGAAAAGTAGAGACTTACAAGCTGAAGATTTCTACTTATTGTAATAAAACTCTGAAGCGCAACTTGCTGCTTTTGTTGATTTAGTTAGCAGCCAAATAATTGACCTCAAAGTAAATATGCTGACTTCTTTGGGGAATTGTTATAATTAGTAATGTCTCATTTAATTCATGTCTATTTTGTTCAAAAATGCCCTCTATGCAATTTCCTTAGAATTTCCTTGCTAAGTAAGCTCTCTGAATGAGCCACACTTTGGTTTCTCACACTTAAGTACTGTGAAGGTTTCTCATAAAATGTTTCTTTTTAGCATCAACTGTGCCCTTTGTGTCACTCTCTCTCTCTTTTTTTTTTTCTCATGAGAGTGAAGGAATATAAAATGCAATTTGTCTTTTAGTAAGAAATTGTGGGTCCAGGTTGGCAAGGGCAAATGGAGACAGGAGCAGCAGGTCAATTGTGATGAGATTAATTACAGTCGTGTAACTTAGAGTTCAGGTTGATGATCATTCAGTTATGTACCCCAGAGAGAGAGACAGAGAGAGCAAGCACAAATTGATTCCATCTCAAATAGTGAACAAAAAAGGTCATTGTGTATTATTCTGCGTACAAGTGAAACTCATGAGAAATCATCTTAATGGAAAGAACTATTGTACATCTTTTTAAGTAAATTTCACTGAAATTGCTTTTGTAGATTATAAAAGAATAATGCACCAATAATCTTCATGGTTAAGATATGTAAGGTTTTTTCTTACCATTCATAAAATACTGTAAAAATAGGCAATTAACATACATTATGTGCTTGTTAAAATATATATATACCATCAATAAAAATAAATAAAATAAAACCTAATCATTTAATATTCTCAAAAGTTACATAGGTTTATCTCACTGAATATATATGCTTGAGGATAGTGGACACTTTCATTAAGTAATTTAATTATATTGTGCACCTAGTATGTGTTAAGTTCTGAGTCTGAGAATAATTTGTAAGGAAAAAAAACTGATTTCTACATTGATTAAAATTAATGATGACATAAGAAACTGTTCCATTTATTCTTTCAAGATTTGTCTATTATAATAGTTTAAAAAGCACAAAATATTTAGGAGCGTGATTTTTTCTGAGCTTTCTTTTGTTACTTTATTTTAAATTTCTATAACTGTCATTTTCCGAGTCTTTTATTTTATTTATTTCTTTTCATTATTGTTGTTATTTTTTTGGAGGCATGGTCTCACTCTGTCACCCAAGCTGGAATGCAGTGATGGGATCGTAGCTCACTGCAGCCTCAAGCAACTCTCCTGCAAACTCCTGGGCTCAAGCTGTCCTCCGGCAACAATCTCCAAGTAGCTGAGATGACAGATGTGCACCAGTAAGCCTGACTAATCTTTTGATATTTTTTGTAAAGATATGGTATTACGATGTTGACCAGGCTGGTCTCAAACTTCCAACCTCATGTGATCCACCTGCTTCATCCTCCTGAAGTGCTAAGATTATAGATGTGAGCCACTGTGCCTGGTCAGACCTTTTAACATTTCAGGTTTGCCACCCAAAATTCAATATTCTTATTATTTATCATTTTATACATAACACATTTTTCCCAGTATTGCTTTGATATTTTCTGAGCCACTATAAAGATGGCAAAGATATTTGGAGACAATTTTTCCCTGTACAATGATATCAATTCCATGTTATTATCCAATAGTGACAGTGCAGTTTGAATGCCATGCTAAGAATACTGATGTTTACCTTTTAAAATGAAGAGTACGTGATAAACATTTTAGGCATAGATAAATGGCTTACATTTTATTCTAAATATAAAGGTATTCAGTAAATCAAGTTGAGTGGGGAAAAAATATAAAAATGTTGGGGTGAACAGCTGTGAGAATTTTCCTACTACTCTCCCTATCACTCTCCTGTCCTTAGTCCATTCTTTTACCCCTCCTTTCTTCCTTCCTCCCTTCCTTTTATTCTCTCTAAAAATGTTAATTCAGTCATTAATATCATCAAGAAGTGAGTGAGCACAAAGAAAATGCATGAACTAAAATTCTACCTGTCTTTTTTTTAATTTTATTTTTTGTGACAGTCTTGCTCTTGTGACAGTCTTGTGACAGTCTTGCTCACACAGACTGGAGTGGGGAGGGCAGTGGCCTTATCATAGCTCACTGCAACTTCCACCTTTTGGCTCAAACAATCCTCCTGGCTCAGCCTCTCAAGCAGTGAGGACTACAGGAGCCCACCACCATATCTGGCTGATTGTTAAATTAGTTTGTAAATACAAGGTCTTGCTGTGTTGACAAGATGGGTCTCAAATTCTCAGCCTCAAGCAATTCTCCCTGCGTTGGCATCCCAAACTTTGGGTATTAAACACATGAGCCACTGCACCTGCTCATGACTCTTCTTTTTTATTAGTTTTGTATTTTTTAATAAATCAGCTACATTTATTTTTATGTTTTTATCTACTTGTTTAAACTACTTGTATGTACTTTTATATGTGCTGACACTTTCTTTTGCAGTTGCTCATGTGCAAGTGTGTATCTGCATTAACCTATATTTCTATAAAAATAAAGGAGAAAAGACCTTTTAATGTAACTGCTAAAAGTTACATATGTACTTCTCCAACTTTTGAAATTAAAAATGCATTTACATTGCAAGTAATTATTTCATTGTTCTATTTTTTTTGTAAAAATGTTGACAACTGTATAATTTATCATGTTGCAATAATTATTTAAGTATTTTTGAACATTTACAGACTCTATATATTTTTATATCATGAATTTCTTTTAAATAATGAGTTTAACATTTGTATAAATGATAAATGATGGTATTATAAAATATTCAAAAAAATCCTCTTGAGCCAAAATGTTTGAGGTTGCTATGAGCTCTGAGGCCCCAGCTCTTGACCCAGGGTGACAGAAGGAAAGTCTACCTCCAAAAAAAAAAAAAAAAAAAAAGAGAAAAGTACATCACTACAAAGAAAGGAACATATTATTGATATTGTTGCTCTTATTCTGTGTTATTGTTCATTCTGAAATTTTGTTTTCTGTTTTGATACCCTATATATATCTTTTCCCATTCTGAACGTTGTCCTTCTGGTTTGCTTGCTGTGTCCATAGTTGTGCAGAAGCTTTTCAGATTAATTAAATCCCATTTGTTAAGTTTTGTTGTTATTGCAATGGCTACTGAGGTCTTAGTCATAAAATCCTTCCCTAGTCCAACATCATCAAGAGTTTTCCCCACACTTTCTTCTAAGATTTTTATCGTTTTGTGTCTTAGATTTAAGTCTTTTGTCCCTCATGAGTCAATTTTTGTAAGGGATGAGAGGTGTGGTTTGAGTTTTGGTCTTTTACATCTGGTTTCCAGTTCTGCCAGTACCATTTGTGGTTGAACAGGGATTCTTTTCCCCAGTGTGTGCTTTTGTTTGTTTTATAAAAGATCAGACAGCAAGTAGAGACTGGCTTCAGCTCTTGGTTTTCTATTCCATTCTGTATGTCTATATCTCTATAAGTGTGCCAATACCATGCTGTTATGATTACTGTGGACTTGTGAAATAGCCTGAAGTCTGGACGGGTGATGCCTCCAACTTCATCTTTATTAATAAGAGTAGCCTTATCTACACAGGGTTTTTTTGTTTTTGTTTTTGTTTTTTTGGTTCCATACAAAACTAAGTAATATTTTTTTCCAGTTCTTCAAAATATGATGTTGGTGTTTTAATGGGGATTTCATTGAATCTGTAGATTGCTTTGGGTAGAATAGACATTTTGACAATGTTGATTCATCCCAGCCAAGAGCATGGTATGTTCTTCCATTTGCTAATGTTTTCTGCAATTTCTTCTGTTAGGGTTTGGCAATTCTCTTTGAAAAGATCTTTCACTTCTTTTGTTAGGTATATTCCTAAGTATTTCATTTTCTCTGAAGCTACTGTGAAGGGAATTGTGTCTTTGATTTGCTTTTCAACTTGGCTGTTATTGGCGTATACAAAGGTTACTGATTTATGGACATGATTTTATACCCTGAGACATTACTGTATTTCCTGATGACTTCCAGTAGTTTTGTGGTTGAATCTCTGGGGTTTTTTAAGTATAAGATCATATCATCAGCAAAGAGGGGCAGTTTAACCTTCTTTTCCCCCATTTGGATGCACTTTATATCATTCTCTTGCCTGAATTCATTGGTTAGAACTTTCAGAGCTATGTTGAATAACAGTGGTGATAGTAGACCATCCTTGTCTAGTTCCAGTTCTAAGTGGAAAAACATTCAGTTTTATACCATTCAGTATGATGTTAGCTGTGAGTTTGTCATAGATGGCTTCACTTAGTTTAAGAAATGTGTCACCTATGCCTATTTTCTTAAGTGTTCTTATTAGAAAAGGATGCTAAATTTTATCAAATGCTTTTTCTGCATCTATTGAAAGGATCATATGGTCTTTGTTTTTGCTTCTGTTGACATGGTGTATTACATTTATGGATTTGCATAAGTTAAACCATCCTTCCATCCCTGTGAAGCCTACTTGATCATGATATATAATTTAATGAGTAGCTGCAATCTCTTAGCTCAGATTTTGTTGAGTATTTTTGCATTGATAATCATTGGTGAAATTGGTCTGTAGTTCTCCTTCTTGGTTGATCCTTTCCTAGTTTTGGAATCAGGGTGATGTCTGCTTCATAGAATGTGTTGGAGAATGTTCCTTCTTTTTTAATGTTTTGGAATAGGATCTGTGGTATAGTTACAAACTCATCTTAGAAGGTGTGATAGAATTCTGATGTGAAGCCATCAGGTCGTGAGCTTTAAGTGTTCCGGGCTTGAAAAGTTCATCATTGCTTATACTTTCAAAGAGCTCCTTTAGCAACCCCAAAATGAAATATTTAGTTATAAATGTGGGGAAAAATTAGCTTTTATGTGGACACCTATTAAACTCCTATGAGGGAAATCAAAGAAGATCTAAGTAGAGACATGTTGAGTTTCAGAGTCAACATTATCAAGATGATGATTCCTCCCAACTTTATCTATACCTTTAATGTAATTCCAACCAGTCTCAGCAAGTTATTTTATAGATTTTGACAAAGTGGATTTTAAGTTCACACATACATGCAAAGTACTAGAATAGCCTGAAAAGAAGAACAAACTGGAGAATAGACATTACCCAACTTCAAGATTTTCTACAAAGCTAAAGCAATTAAGGTGGTGTGGTACTGGTGAAAAAACAAATAGATAAATTAAACAGAATAGAGAAATATAGAAATTCATGTGGAAATTTAGTCTCTCATCTTTGACAAAAGAATAAAGACAATACGATAGAGTAAAAATAGTAATTTTATTAAGTGGGGCTGGGATAAATGAACATCCACATTCAACAAAATAAATCTAGCCACAGACTTTATACTTTTCACAAAAATAACTCAAAATGGATTACAGAACTGTGCGTAAAACACAAAACTATAAAACCCCTATAGCATCAGAGAACCTCTACATAAGCTAGGCTTAGCAATAACTTCTGAGAGACAACACAAATTCTTTCTTGAATGAAATAATTGATGATAGACTTAATAAGATTTTTTTTAAACATATGGTATAAAAGACACTGTCAAAAGAATGAGAAGACAAACCACACACAGGAAAAAAATGTTAGCAAACACATATCTGATAAAGAACTTACTCAAAATATGCGAAGATTATTTTTTTCCCATCACTTTACTTTTATTTTTTCTCCTTTTTTATACATTTGTACATAGATCATGAATACACTTATGTCATTATGGGATTCAATGTGTTGATTATTTATAAAATCTGAAGTGCTTACATCCTACTAATCAACATTACCTTCACCTCATTTACCCAATTACAGCATTAAGACATTTGTGTTCTATACCTGATAGATCCAACTTGAACTTGCAATATGCTCCATAGGTGTGGTCCTTTTATTAACCCTCACTCTATTGACCTATTTCCCTCCCTTTTCCTCTCCCTCCCCTTCCCTCCTTCATCCTGGGCTATACTTGTGATTCGTCTTTCATATGGAAGTGTGAGTGATTATATATTGGTTTTATAGTAGTACTGAGTACATTGGATTTTTTTTTTCTATTCCTGAGATACTTTACTAAGAGGAATATTTTCCAGCTCCATCCATGTAAACATAAAAGAGGTAAAGTCTCCATTTTTTTTAATACTGCATAGTATTCCATGGTATACATATACCATAATTCATTAATCCATTCATGGGTTGATGGGCACTTGGACTTCTTCCATGACTTGGCAATTATGAATTGAGCTGCAGTGAAAAATCTAGTGTAAATATCTTTGTTGCCAAATGATTTTTGATCTTTTGGATATATACCTAGAAGAGGAATTGCAGGATCAAACAGCAGGTTTACATTTAGATCCCTGAATGTTCTCCAAACTTCCTTCCAAAAGGAACATACTATCTTGCATTCCCACCAACAGTGCAGAAGTGTTCCCTTTTCTCCACATACACCAACATCTGTAGTTTTGGGATTTTGTTATGTGGGCTACTCTTACTGGAGTTAGATGGTATCTCAGAGTGGTTTTGGTTTGCATTTCTCTGATGATTAAAGATGATGACCATTTTTTCATGTGTCTGTAGACCATGCACCTGTCTTCTTCAGAGAAGCTTCTCTTCATGTCTCTTGCCCACAATGAAATGGGATCACTTGTTTTTCTCTTATAAATAAGTTTGAGTTCTCTGTGGATTCTGGTTATTACACCTTTGTTGGAAACATAATTTGCAAAAATCCTCTCCCATTCTGAGGACTGTCTATTTGCTTTACTTACTGTGTTCTTGGCAGTGCAGAAGCTTTTTAATTTGATCATATCCCAGTAATGTATTTTTGATGTTGCTACAATTGCCCATAAAGTATTCTCCCAGGCTAATTTTTTCAAGTTTTTCCTCTGCACTCTGTCCAAGAATTTTTATAGTTTCATGTCTTACGTTTAAATCTTTTAACCAATGAGAGTCTGTTTTTGTTAGAGGAGAAATGTGTGGGTTCATTTTCAGTCTTCTACAGGTCACCAGCTAATTCACTCAGCACAATTTGTTAAATAGGGAATCTTTACCCCAATTTATATTTTTGAAAGGTTTTTTAAAGCCCAAGAAGAACAACCAAAAAAGAATGTGGAGAAAAGATTTGAATACACACTCACCAAAAACAGATAAATAAATGGCAAATAAAGATGTGAAATCATGTTGAATATCACGGCCATTTGACATTTGCAAATGAGAACAGCAATGACGTACTGCCACACACTTATTAGAATGGCAAAATTTCTAAACACCGACAAAACAAAACACACATTAGGATGTGGAGCAACACAAACTCTTGTTCATTGGGGGGAATATGAGATGATGCAGCCACTTTGCAGGACAGTTTATTAGTTTCTCACAAACTAAACATGATCCTGCAGGAGCTCTCCTTAGTATTTACACAAAAGGGTTTAAAACTACAAAAGCCTGCCCATAGATGTTTATGGTAACTATATCCACAATTGCCAAAACTTGGAGCTGTGAAGATGTACATTAGTAGGTACACAGATAAATAAACTGTGGCATGTTGTTATTATTTAGCCCTTGTACTTATTAAGCTGCCAAGCCATAGAAAGACAGAGGAAACTTAGATATTACTAAGTTGAAAAGGCAAATTTGAAAAAGCCACAAGACTCCAACTATATCACATTCTGGAAAATTCAAAACTAAAGAGATAGTAAAAACATTAGCAGCTTCCCGGAGTTAGGGAGTAAGTAGGGATAAAAAACCAGAACACAGAGAACTTTTAGGGCAGTAGAAAATATATTATGATACTATGTGTGTATGATAGTAAAAATATATCATTAGACATTTGTCAAAACTTTTGGAATGCACCCTAGGAATCAACTCTAATGTAAACTTTGAACCTTGACTGATAATGATGAGTCTATACAGGTTCATCAGATGTTAAAACTTCACCACTCTAGGGGTGTGCTATATGGGTGTGGGGCACGGGATACAGGGAAGTCTTTGACCTTCCACTCAATTTTGTTATTTTGTTGTGAATGGGTCAAAAAATGTCTACACAGAGATTGAATAGCCCTTACCCAAAGTGCTTGAGACCAAAATGTTTTGGATTTTGGTTCTTTTCAGATTTTGGAATATTTACCTATACATAACGAGATATTTTGGGGACAGGACCCAAATGTAAACATGAAATCCATTCATGTTTCATATACACCTAAACTAAAGATAATTGTATACAATATTTTTAATGTGCATGTGCATGAAACAAAGTTTTAATTGTGTTTTGACTGTGATCCATCATAGGAGATCAAGTGTGGAAGCTCTCACCTGTGGCATCGAGTCGATGCTCAAAATGTTTTGGACTTTGGAGCATTTATGATTTTAATGTTCCATACTGATGCTCAAACTGTATTAAAGGAAAGACCTACTGAAACTACATTTTTGGAAATTTTTTAAATAGAGTACAAATTTTCATTTTTATTTATGTTCTTAAAAGTTTTTCCTATAGAGGATACATTCTCTTTATTTTTCTGCATCAAATAATTAGAGGAACATTTCCTTAAAGTTGCTGTCACAACATTCTATCCAGACCAATAGTTATTTTTTTTCCAATAAAAGATGTTCACATGTCAAGTTTACCTCAAAGGAACAGATTAAATATTTGCTAGATAGTAGATTACTGATGGGTGCTAGTCATAGGAAAGACTAGATGTGTATATTTTTGTAGGATAAAATGTTTAGTGTACCTTTATATCTTAAAATTTCTTTATGAAATTTGCTATGAAGTTATGAATAAGCCTCTATTATAAAGTATAATTATATAGACTCCCATTTATTGTAACAATTATGCTAATTTAGAAAATCTATTTAATGAATACACCTACAGTAGAGCGGTAAACTACATCATGTTGAAATAGTTGGGGTCGAAAAGCACAGCAACAGGTGGGCTTGCTGCTATTTCCCTCTGGTTTGTATAATTCCTACTCTGGTCTTAAAAGTTCAAAGGATGGTATAGGAAAGTAAGAACACTAGTTTTAATTCATTTGTTGCATGAATGTATTTCCTTGCCAAATTTAAATTGTTTCTTTTATACTTAGAAATTAGCATAAAGGAAAGTTTTTCACATTGCCCACTATGGCTTCTGAAGCTATAGATCAGTATTGCTCAAAAGAAATATTACATGAGCCACAGATACAAACCACATCTATAATTTTAAATTTTATAGTAGCATAATAGAAAGCAAACAATACCAGATGAAAGTAATTTTAATATATTTACTTAACTATAAAGTAGTATCATTTAACTTGTAAACAATAGAGAAATTAATGGAATATTTTACATGTTTTTTGTACCAATTCTTTGGAATTTAATGCATTTTACTAGCAGCACATCTTCATCCAGATAAGGCACATTTCAAGAGTTCCATATATGTGTATATGTATCCAGCTTTAGGGGAGCATTTCTTCATCTGTTTAAAACTTTTGTCTGAGAGTGATTTTTCCTTAGTTGTTTCTCCTTTGCCCTTTGCAAACTGATAGCCTAAAAGCAACCTGATTTTTAGTCTCTTATAAGAAACTTTTTAAAAATCAGTACTTACTTACAGCATTTTATTATACTTGTCATTTAAATACATTCCAAAAAATATTTAAATATATTTAATTTTGTCTTAAATTGGGGGGGACTCCTGTTTGAACACACTGATCCTGCTTAATTTCAAGAATGTCGACGGTATGTCACCTTAGATTTTATTGTTTATTCATTTTCTTTTCTCTTTAAAACAGTTTACCTCTTGTCTCTCTTTCTCATATTTAACATAAATAGAAAGCAAACAATACTTTGCTTTCTCTCATTTGTCTTTTTCTTCTTTTTCTTTGCAATCTTAAAATGTTTTCAAATTTGACCTTTAGGTTAGTGATTAGATTTCCTATAATGTAAATTTTACCCCTTTATTGTGTCCTTGAGGACTTAATTTTGTCATTATATTTGCTGATATTCTTGTAATCTTTCATAATCACATCAAATTCTTACGTCATATCATTCTGAAAGCATCCTTTTTTATCCTGATGACTTTTTAACTCATCCCTGAGACTCTGCTTCAATCTCTTCTGGCCTAATGATGTTTTGTTCCTGCTTTAGAGGCCAAGCCATTTCTTAATTCTGCAAAGATGCAAATAACATTCCTAACTTTTTTCTTAGATTCTGAAGTAGATTATTTTTAGACAGATGCCATCCCTTCATTTTTTTCTGGTTGTTAGTTTCTTCCTGTCTTATTCCACCCCTACCCTACAAACAGTGTTTTCTTAAAAGCACTCATTTACTTTTTGTTTTTTTCATTTGTGCGTTCTCGGCATTACCGATAAGCAACTTTTACCCTTGTTTGGGATTTTTGCACTTTCCTGGTACTCAGGAATTCTAACCCAATCAAGTATGTGTGTATAGGGATATGCCAAGAATTACACTTATTGAAAACATGACCACCACAGATACTCCATTTCTACCCCCTGCCTATAGTATTCTACATTTGTATGATTTACTTTCCAAAATGTTTTCAACCACACATTAGCTAGATTATACCTACTGATTTTCTGAAAAATTTTGTCTCTTTCTAGGTATAGAAAGATGTCTGAAATGAAGGAAACTGAAACCTTATTCTTTTACTTATCTCAGAGGAGAAGAATAACTGCACAGTTTTATAAGTTGACACACAAAACATAGTTGTATTTTTATACACTAGCAATAAACTATTTGAAAAAGAAATCAGGAAAATAACCTCACATACAATAGCTACAAAAACATAAAAGCTTGGGAATCAATTTTGCCACAGAAATTGAAGACAAATATACTGAAAACTATACAACTTTAATGAAATAAATTGATGAAGACAGAACCAAATGGAAACATATCCTGTTTTCATGAATAGAGAGAATAAATATTATCAAAGATGTCAATAATACCCCCAAATATTTATAAATTCAATGTAGTTATCTATCAATAGTCCAATGATATTTTTATAGAAATAGGAAAAACAATTCCAAAAATTATATGGAAAAAGACCATTAATATTCAACGCAATCCTGAGAAAAAAGGAAAAGTTGGAGGTATCACAGTACCTAATTTTAAAATATAATACATAATTATAGTAGTCAAACCGTCATGGCACTGGCATAAAAGCAATCAAGTAGACCAATTTAACCAAATACAAAACCCATAACTAAATCCACACACTTACCATCAATTGATTTTTGACAAAGGAAAAGACAGAGCCTCTTTGATAAATTATGTTGGGACAACTGGATTTCCACATGCAAAGCAGTGATATTAGAGTCTGTCTCATACCACAGACAAAACTTAACTTGAAATGGATTAAAAACTTATAAGACCTTAAACTGTAAAATTAATATAGAAAACATGGAGGAAATCCTCCATGACATTTCTCTGGGCAATAAGTGTTGTAGTATGAACCCCAAAGCACAGATAACTGTAGCAAAAACAGACAAATGGGATTACATCAAACTAACAAACTTCTGTACAGGCAAAACAATCAACAAAGTGGTGATATAACATTCAGAGAATGGGAGAAAATATTTTGAAAACTTTGCATCTGACATGGGAACATACGAGGATCTTAAATAACTCAATAGCAAAAAACAAATAACTGAAATAAGAAATGGTCATGGGTGGTGCCTGTGGCTCAAAGGAGTAGGGCACCAGCCCCATATGCTGGAGGTGGCAGGTTCAAACCCAGCACCAGTCAAAAACTGCAAAAAAAAAAAAAAAAGAAAAGAAAAGAAATGGTCAAAGACTTCAATAGACATTTCTCAAAAGAAGACATCCAAATGGCCAACAGATGTAAGAAAAAATGTTCCCCATCACTAATCATTAGGGAAATGCAGATTAAAACAATGAGCTATTGCTTCACACCTGTCAGAATAGCTACTATAAAGACCAAAGATAACAAGTCTTGGGAAGGATATAAAGACACACTTGGGGGGAAAGTAAATCAGTAGATTTACATAAAGAAATATGGATATTCCTGAGAACATTAAAAATAAAACTTCTATATGATTCCCTTCATATCCAAAGGAGATGAAATCAGTATGTCAAAGAGCTATCTGTACTTCCATGTTTATTGAAGCATTATTCATAATAGTTATGGAATCAATCTAAATGTTCATAAGCTGGTGAATGGATAAAGAAAATGTGATATTTGTATAATGAGATTCTATTTAGTGTTAAAAAAAGAAGAAAATCCAGTAATTCACAACATAAAACCTGGAGGACGTTATGTTAAGTGAAGAAACCAGACACAGAAAGGCAGATCACGAGATCTCACTCATCTGCAGATGATCATCAAAAATGATGATCTCACAGAAGTGAGAAGGAGAATGATGGTGACTAGGAACTGAAGCAATGGTGGAAGAGAGAGTTAGAAGATGTCAGTGAAAGGTTACAAAATATCAGGTATATAGGATGAGTAAGCCGAGAGATCTACTGTACAACATGGTGACTATGGTTAATGATAATGCATTGTATTCTTGGTAATAGCTCAGAGTTTGTTTCAAGTTGTTCCCTACCACAAAGAAAGAGAATTGTGGGAAGTAACACATTTTAATTAGCTCAATTTAGCTATTTAACACATATTTCAAAACAATACTTCTTCAAGGTAAACATACATAATTTTTGTCATTATGATAAATTAATTAATTTAAAAAAGGGAACATCAGGAAGATACCTGTACAAAGTTATGATATTTACTGATTCTTATCCTAGGAGTCCAATGGTCAACAGTAAACTCTTTCTGAGCAATTTCCTACAAAGATTTAAGAGTTAATTATTTTATAATAAATATTTTGGGTATACTTTGCTGAAATCCTTGGACAATGAATTATAATGATCATGATCTTTTGTCCAATGTCAGATAACTATCCTTCCAGGTAGTTGCTTTCACTTGGCTAATGGTAATTAGTATTATGTATTCAATTGTTAAAGTCAACCTAGATATGATATTTCTTCTTGTGTTGAGAGTAATTGCACAGGGAGAATTTGCCCAAATTTTATTTTGAATCACTAATTTGGTCTTGACTTCTGAAGTAGAGTATATTAAACACATCATAGCCTTGTCCAATGTCTCTATCTTGAGCACTTTTAAAGTGTGCTTTACAAATGTTATACAATCTGTCTACAGGCAAATCTAATTCTCATTCACGCTAATGTGCTTGGGCCACAGCACGAAGTAACAGTATTTGAAGAGATTTCTTCTTTGATTTCAAGTTTCACTTATGGAATCATAACTGCATTTCTCAAGGAAGAGATTGCTAGGATATATAACCCATGTTTGTGTTCATGTGTGTTTCTGTGTGTGTCTCATGCAATATATTAACATATGAGTAGATAAATACTATATATATAGCTTCAATGATTCTATAATTTATACAGTTGTACTTATGAAGATATTATTGTCCATTTATTTTAAAATGTCATATTTAATTTATGTGACACCTTTACAAAAAATACTTTCATAGGGCAGCGCCCATAGCTCAGTGGGTAGGGAGTCGGCCACATACGCTGAGGCTGGTAGGTTTGAACCTAGTCCAGGCTAGTTAAAATAACGATAACTGCAACAACAACAACAAAAAAGGTAGGTGTTAAGGTGGGTGCCGGTAATCCCAGCCATTTTGGGAGTTTGAGGCAAAAAAATCGTTTAAGCCCAAGAGTTGGAGGTTGCCGTGAGCTTGATGGCAGGGCACTGTACCCAGGGCGACAGCTTGAGACTCTGTCTCAACAAAAACAAAAACAAACAAACAAAAAAACCCAAATACTTTCATAGAGGCAATATTTTATTTGTTCTGTTAATAAAGTATTATTATAGAAAACAAAATATATTGGTAACACAAAAACACTTTGAGGTGCTTATTTTCAAACAAGTCAGTGAAACAAATTCTAATTTTTTTAAATGTAAATCTCAAAATGATTGTGTCGTTGTGTATCAGATAACCTAAAAAAAAGGTCTATCTTTGGGAAAAAGTTGATTCCTTATTTATTCACTAAGGTATGCTGAGATATGCTCACATACATTACAAAAATGCTCATTATTTTATATTTAGAAGTATTAGAAATTAAATATGTGTTTCTCTCCAGAAATACATATTTTGAAATTCTAATCCCCCAGATGATGGTATTAGGATGCATAGCCTGTTAGGAAGTGATTATATCATGAAGACAGAGCCTTCATGACTGGGATTATGTCCTTATATCGAGTACAAAGGCCTGTGAGAGATCCCTCAACCCTTCCACCACGTGGTGTTGTATTGATCTTGGACTTTGCAGCCTTTGCAACCATGGGAAATAAATATTTATTGTTTACAAGCCACCCAGTTTAGGGTAATTTTGTTATAGCAGCCTAAACAGACTAAGATAGTAAAAATATTGTTTTTTTTTCCCTATTCTATTTTCAAACTTTCCAGGGAATGAAAGTCAACACTGAGGCTTTTATTGTCTTTGAAAAGCTCAGAACTGTTGACAATCATTGTTATGAACATTTATAATGGTAGAGAAATGAGTTTTTTTTTTTAGCTCAAGTATTTAGAGAAATGTTATATTGATAAAAAATTCAATGTAACATGATATAAATAGAAAATATTACTGATGGAATTTGTTGCAAACAATATACTCAACAATTATTAAACTCAATTTTTCAAAACAATTATGTGAGTAAAATAACAGCTTCCCATAGATGTTTGTTATTGTGTACAGATATTCCCTAAAGAGTTCTTTTTCTATATTAATGGTACTTATATTTCTGTATTCCTTTAAAGTAAGTAGTATAAATAAAATATGACACTTTCTTTTCTTATTGTGCCATTAATCAGATGGCAACTTTTCTGACTTAAAAATTTTTATTTCTATGTTTCTTGTAAAATGGTATGAAATATATTATTAAATAGGTGAAAGACAATATAGTTAAGTAGTTGAATGGATAAAATATGTTGTGGAACTTTCCCTCTGGTAGTTCCATTCTAACTGGAGAAATAATAAGTCCCCTTTTATAAAGTTTGATTAAATAAAACACGTTACATATTAGTCACAATGTCATTCTTAATTCAATGCTTTATACTAGGTACATAATTGATGTTCTCTAAATAGCTGTTCAATTGAATACAAATGTCAGTATATATGTTGCTAAAGTATTTCTATAATGGTTCTAGAAATAAATGCATCATATTCTGATTTAGTTAGTAACCATAAAAGGTGAAATTCAGAGAAATTAAGCATCTTATTCAAGATTATACATGAAACAAATGGCGAGAGCTGAATTTCAACCCAATTCACTGAACACCACACAAAAGTACTATTTTCATTTTGTCATAGACAGAAAAAATATAAATCATCGTAATTCACAGTAGCATGTGAGAAGTGACATAACACATATATGAGAAGTGCTGAGGGGAAGTGAAAAAAATCATCTAAAGATAAAGAAATAATGGGAGATGTTACAGAAGTGATGAAATACGAACAAAACCTTCAAATCAGGTTGGGTGACAGACATGTAGCCGGACTAGAAGGACTTAACAAAGTTAATTGTAGCTAAGATACAGACAGAAGCAGGGAGACACAGTAGGTATAATTTAAACGTGAACTGATGGACTTGTCCTCTGAAGTTCAAATGAAATTGAGCCAAACTCCATTCAAGTATAATAGTATTTCTACATCGACCCAATATTTCTGAGGCTTTATATTCTGTTGGTTCCTTCCCAGTGAGTGTTTAATGGTTTCCAGTATGTCTATTTAACTACTGACTTAACTACCCTAATGGAGAAATACTTTCCCAATAACTGAAAAATGAAAATGCCAAGTAGGAGTTTTATTAAAACTTGACTTGGTTAATCAGCTCATCCCAGAAATACGGGTTACATGTCTTGCTATAGAGAGGAGGAACTGTTGCTCAGAAAGTCAAGTTGCATTCCTAACAAGATAACTAAGATCAGGGCTATGTAACTTAGAAGCATATGAACCAGGGGGTTGCAACTTCTGAAATAAAAGTTGAGATTGGGGTCTGCTAAGCAATATGTGAACTCTTTTAAGATAGGCCCAAACAGATGCCTATTTCATCAAGGTTAGACTCATTCCACTTTGCTGCAAGTGGAGAAGGAATAGAGTTTTAAGGTAGTTTTTTTTTTTTTATTTTAAATACAATTTTCAGGTTTTACCCTCAGCTGTAGGCACCGGCCAGTCGAATGGTGGACGTGTCTTTTTTCTTCATTCACTGACACCCACCCCTCGCTCCTGTTACTAGCTGCCTCCGTGTGACCAGGGTACTGCTAGGGAAAGCCGCCTGAAATCTGGTACACTGGACGCGGAAACATTTAACTTTATGTTAATTATTGTTACTTAAAAAGTTGTCATTTCTTTACGTTACCCAATTAAATTACAGTACCCAGCTAATCTAAAATTCATAGTACATTGGTATTTGCTATCGTAACCCTACTGAATAATAGAACACAAAACCAGAAAACGCAGTTGTCTTGTCTAAAATGGTACCTTTGTCCCCACTGACCACCCTCTCCAGGTCCCGCCCTCCCCAGTACCAGGTAACCACTGTTCCACTCTCTATGAAATCCACTTTTTTTTTTTTTTTAGATTTGACATATTAGTGAGATCCTGTGCTGTTTGTCTTTCTGGGCTTGACTTATTCATCTAACATGATGGCCTCAGGTTCCTCTATGTTGCCATGGAGTGACAGAATTTTATACTGTTTTGCGATTTAATAATATTCCATTATCGTGTATACTGCACGTTGTACGACCCTCTGTCCACTTAGCATCAGATGGGCATCGAGGCTGAGTCCACATCTCGGCTGCTCTGGGCAGCGCTGACAGGAAGTGGTGTGCAGGTGTCTCTTCCACATCCTGATTTCATTTCCTTTGGAGCTATATCTAGCACTGGGATTACAAAACCATTCATTCATTTCACCTCTTTTTTTTATATTTCAAACATTTCTTCTTATTCTTTATCCGCATTTCTTTCACTCTGCTTCTGTTACCCATCTGTTTTTGTATGCCGTCCATTTTCCCATTAGAACTCTTAGCATATTAATTCTAATTGTTTAAAATTTCTGCTCTGATACTTCCAACCTTTTTGCCATATCGGAATCTGATGTTTGACATCATCTCTTCAGACTGTGCTGTATTTTTGGGTTGATTTTTGGCTTTCTTGTCTTCCACTATGCCATACAATTTTGTTGAAAAGTGGGACTTGATGCACTGGATAAAAGAACCTGAAGTAAATGGACATTCAGGGTGGGGGTTTTGAGTCTGCCTGACTAGTGGTGTTTACTGTTTGTAGTGTCAGAGGGTGAAGTTTCTTTTGGTGCCCTTCTTTTTTCTCTTCCAGTTTCCTTAGAGATTTCTCAAGTAGGTCTGAGATGTGCAGCTCTTACTAGACAGGAGCCCTGCTGGCGTGAAGGAGGGAGCGGGGCGGGGTAAGTGTTCTGTGGTTCCCAATAAGGTCTCAGTCTTTTAACGAGCTTGGGCTGGTTTAGGGCTTGTCAGAG
Organism: Perodicticus potto; assembly: GCA_963574655.1. NCBI lineage: Eukaryota > Metazoa > Chordata > Mammalia > Primates > Lorisidae > Perodicticus > Perodicticus potto. Next base: position 11,915 of record CAUYRH010091927.1, on the reverse strand, counting down.
TAAACAACATATAGTGGGGCTATTACAAAATAGCTACCTCCCCCTTCTCCTGCCAGCAACATAACCGAATCTTGTGGGTTTTTTTGTGTTCATGGTGAAAAGTTGGTAGGGCACTGTGCAGTAAAACTAAAAAAAAAAAAAAAAAAAAAAAAGGAGGAAGCTTAGGATGGAGGCTCTCAAGAGTTTTCAAGCTTGTCCACATTAAGCTTCCAGCAATTTCTCAATTACACTTTAAATTTTTCAATCCCAGTACTGGCTCTAGCCCTGGTTTTTCCTGGTTCTGTTTAGGTTTCCACCTGTTTGTCTCTATGACTTAGGAGCAACTGTTTACCCCATGGACTCAATTCTCTAATCTAGGAAATGTTGACGATTTGCAAGTTAGTTAGGTTTTCCCTCCCATGGAGGAAGGCTGTAACAACATCATAGGTTCTTTTTCTTTTTTTCCTCAATATTATGCTCTTATTGTATTAACAGATCCACACCATGTCAGATCAAATGGTTCCATACTACATATAACCAAAATAATCATTTGCAAAATCTAAATATTTGAGGAAAATAGATGTCTATATCCTTTTTTTGTTTATTTGTTTTTGTTATTTATTTATTTATTTTTAAATCATAGCTGTGTACATTAGTGCATTAATGGGGTACAATGTGCTGCCTGCATATACAATCTGAAATATTTTCATCCAACTGTTTGACATAATCTTCATGCCGGACCAGAAATTTAAACTGTAATCTTCATTATTATTGTGCATCTAATCCTTCATCAAATACTTTACCACCTGGCTCTGGAATACTACACCTTCCTGGTTTTCTTCTCTCAATGGCCGCTCTGTCCCTGCCGGCTCAGCATCTGAAAGTCGCCTGCTCCGGGGTTCAGTAACTGTCTCCCTGCACAGAATTTGTCTGTGTGTCCTCTGCTCTACTTCGATTAAATGGCTTTCACCATCATCTCTGTGCCTTTCATACCCAGATGTATCAACATTTATATTTCTGTTACCTTTATATCTTTCTACCCTGCAACAATCATGATAGTTATATATTTAAACACTTCAACATTAACTAGACACAGGTTGAGTTTTAACCCTTGTCCTAATCCTGCCTCTCACCCAGTCTAAACCGTTTCACTTAGTGAGTTTCTCATTATTTTAATTGCATAGCCTCCAAATCTGCTGAGCTGGTTGCTCAGCTGATTATTCTCTGCTTCTCTTGCAGCAAATTCATCAGTAAATCCTGTCCAGGTTTTCTCATTTGATGTTCCCCAGTAAGCTCCATGACAGTCACCGTGTATCTTGGTTCAGGTGATAACCTCTTCCTTATTTTCCTTCCTCACAGCCAAATCTAAAATGGCCTTATCTACGGCAGCCTGAGCTATATCCAGAGAGCCTTGAGTAGGTTTCCAGAAAATATTTTTGAGTATATGAACATTTTCTTTTACAGATAAATGTAGATCAAGTTTCTATAGTATTTACAAGTATCATCTACTATGTGTATAATCACTAAACAATGTTTAAAATCTAAAATTGGTTTCTTAAGTAACCTTTCTTATGAGGGAAGATACATGCATGAAATGTATTTTTGAGGATTAAAGGATATATTTATTTTTATTTACTACTAAGATGTTAAAAAGACTAAATATATTTTCATTGCTTTCTAGAAATTAAATTGCTTTTATTTCTGCACCCAATTTTTGTTTCTATTTATGTGATTTACATGTGCTCCATGTGCTAGTGATCTAGTAGTGAAAAAAACAGGCAAAAACCTTGCCTTTTTGGAAATCAATAAGATGGAATAAAAATAGAAGATTATGATTTACTAGAAGCCAAGTGAACAAAGTGTGTCCAGAGGGAACGATCAACTGTGTTAAATTTCCTTACAGGTTAATTGAGATGAGATCTGAGGACAGGCGATTGGATTTAGTTATTTAGAGGGATTGTTTCAAGGAAATAGAGTCCAAACTTTGACATGATATAAATCTGGATTTGAAAATTCCATGCACTTTCATTCAAATTGTTTGTGCTCGTTGAACACAGAATTTCTGAGACTATGAAAGAAATATAATATCTATGCCATAGGTTTCTTCAGATAATTAAAAGTGATAATAGGGTGGCACCTATGGCTCAAAGGAGTAGGGCGCCGGCCCTATATGCTGGAGGTGGCAGGTTCAAACCCAGCCCCAGCCAAAAACTGCAAAAAAGAAAATAATAAGATAAAATAAAATAAAAATGATAATCATTAAAAGTAATGACTATAATGTACCTAATAACATTTTTATTATTGAATATTATTTAATAGCACAAGGTAGGCACTGAATACATGTTATAGATTATGAGTTATTAAATAAGAATATGGATAAACTTTTAAAATTGAGCATTTAAACAAATAGTTTGCTTTAACCTACAGGGATATGAGTGCAAAACAGGTCACCGGCAATGGATTTTATCTGTTACTTGCTGCTGCAGTTAGCCAACTGCAGTCTGCTCCTTGACAAGCTAGTATGAGTTTAAAATCCTTGGAGAACTTGGCCCTGAGTATTTTAATGTTTGGAAATTGAATTTATTTGAATATTTTCATTCTGCACTATTTATTGTACATGTTTTTTGCACCATTATCTATTCTTTCATCCTGAATTTTTAATAATAAAATAGTTGTCCAGAAAAAGATCAAAAGGTTACTTCTTCAGTAAGGATGTCAAGCAGAATGCTCAGCTCCTGATTGTGTAGTATTTTCGTACATTCCACTATTAATAAATTCAACTTCAAATTTAGCACAATCCATAAATATGTGACTCTCAAATATTTCACGTTTTCCAATAGAATTATTGCAAATGACCAAATAGTTAAATTATCTTTTTAGAAGCTCATTTAGAAAATAACATATTTAATGCTTACATATTTACAGAAGTGAAGAAGTATCTGAAAATTGAGAAAGAATTACACACAGGTTAAGGATAATTTTCTCTATGATTTTCCCATGAACATTTTAACTTACTTATTCAAAAAACTGATTTTAAAAATCTTCTAATCTAGTTTGGCTCTTTAATTTCTGAAATAAATTGTACAATATTTTATCATTTATTATGTTAGATGCAGAGACATCTCTACTGAAAAGGAACTGGTTTGCGTAGTTGTTTGTTATGAACAGAGTTAGTAATAAACACCGATATTATGAAAACACTCATGTATCCTAAAATGAATTTTGATCCAGAGCCATAAGAGCCTGATACCAGATGAAAATAGAAACAAAGAGGCAACTTCCTCTCTAACCAAACTATCTTGGCTTCCTGAAGTGCAACAGCTCCACCCAATGGACAGACGAACAATTGAAAAAACAGATAAGCCTAATTTGGGGCATGTTATAAAATAAACCAGCTATTGCTAATATCAGCACAGGGGAGGTTGGAAAGTACTGCACTAGAATCGCTACATTGTACTATGCGTTAATTATGTACATGAAGCAAAATATGAATCCTTTCATAACCAATCTGAATATATGCATAAATGAAACAGGAAACAAGACAGTGTTTTTGCCAAATTCCAAGAGGACATAATGGAGTTTTACCGAAAAAACAAAAAATCAGGTTCGTGAAAATTGTCCATTACATTCAGTGATGGGCAAAAACAAAATACCACAAATCTTAGAAAAATTAAAGCAAAAAGCATTTCCTTTCCAATTTGGCAGGCTCTTGAATGTTCAGCAATCTATGAAGGCTCATTTTAGTTAAGAAAGATGAGAGGAGGCTGCGTGTGTGATTCAGACTCTTTTTCACACAAATAAGCAATTATTATGGACTTGGGGGCTTTGTTAGCTTTGTCTGCGAAGCTTTTTAAGTCACAGTCATTTTTTACTAACATCTGCTATTCCCATTTATACTCCCGAAGGACACAGCTATAAGTGGAAATTCAAGGAATTCATCAAGATGCTTAAAACACATTTTGAATGATTCATTTCTTTTAGTCAACCTCAGCTTTCAGAATTTTTAAAATGGGAATCATGTCCATTAATTAATATGTTTTTGCAATAATAACTATCAGCTGTATTGTTATTCTCAATTTGTAGTCTCGGTTCAAATTGTTTTCCAGTATTTACAGAATAATTTTTCTTCTATTTATTTTTCATCTTACCATGTGCTATGTATAGACTGGAATATAAATTACTTTTATTTCTAAAATCTGAAGATAATTTTCTTATGAGAAGATTTCAAATCGATTCTTCAAAAAATTTAAAATAGCTTCTCTTTTGAATTGCAACCGTCCTAATTCCAACCCCTTTCCCCCATCATCTTAAATTTAGATAATTTCAAGAGCCTCCTTATCGTTGTATTTGCCTGTCTAGTCTCTTGTCTTGTGAACTACTCTAGAATTACATTATCAACACTGAAATGATATCACTTATTGATACAAGGCGGGTGGCACCCAGGCTGGGGTTGTGCCAGCCTGGGAGGACCTTCTGCACCTCTGCAGCCCCTTTGGGGGTGTTGATGCCATGGGGTTGGGGCACGGGAGGGAGTTGAAGGCTGGAGAGCTGGGTGCTTGGAGAGGAGCCAGCGAGGCTGAAGCCCCTGAGTCCCTAGAAAGTTGAGGGAAACCAAGCCACCTCTTCTTTCCCCTTATTTCATAGTACAGCATCAACTTGTGAAGCTGCCCTTCATGGCACACTCAATTTCTGAAGGTGAAGATGACCATGATACAGGGTTCCTCCATTCAGAGCTGACGAGGGTTCCCCTATTTCCTAGGCCTGGGCAATTTCACGAAGGGACTTTATCTATTCACTAATGCGCTCATTCACTTTGAAAAAGTATCTTTCCAGCTATGAGTCCTGGCCAAGTGTAACTCTGGTGGCCATAAGCACCCCTAGACAAAGGACCCATGAGGAGACTTCTCACTCCCATGAGTCTTTCCCTCTCCCAGAAGCTCTGGTACTTTTTATTCTTCTGTTTTCCTTTCTGTCTAATAAATTCTGTCTTACTATTGATTTGTGGTTCATAGGGTCATCCTTCCAATCCCTGAGACCAAGGACCTACTGAAGAAGGATATTGCATGAACATTATCACTTGCTATAATTATGTGTACTCAGTTTGATTTAAGTTTTGGATACATTTTACTCAGAGATCTTTAAGTCCATTTTTCCCCGTGAGTCCAGAGATTCTATACTCGAAATAACTGGATAGTGATACTTGTATTTACAATGCAGTTTGTGTTCCACGTGAGACTTAATTATTTTCAAATTCAGCAAGTCTGTATTGAAGGTGTTAACGACGGACCTTTGCAGCGTTAAAAGGAATGCAATTCTGAAGAAAAAACGAAATAGTTGAAGCAACCAGGAAATATACGGTTGATCCTCATTATTTATGGATCTCATTTCTGTACTTTTGTCCACTCCTTAAAATGTACGGGTAAACCCAAAATCAATACCCAAGGCTTTCTCGGGCATTGAGGATGTGTGCAAGCTCAGTGCAGTGAAGTTTACCCGCTCCAAGGTGCACAGTCCCAGCTGGGATTGAGCGAGGTGCTCCTGGGAGTCTTATTTTAGCTCTCATATTATGAAAGGTCTCCTTTATTATGCTCTATTTAGTATTAGGTGTTTTTTATTTTTGTGCTTGGCAATTTCACTGTTTAAAATGGTCCCCAAGTTTAGTGTTGTCCTCCTTGTCCAGTGTTCCTAAATTCAAGACAGCGTGATGCACTTTAGGAGAAACCAGCATGAAGTAAGTTTCAGTGAGATACAAAGTACAGGGCTTGAATTCATAGTTGTCCGTGAATCCAGTGTTAATGAATCAACGATGTACACATTACACAAGGTGTCTTGAAACAGAAAGATTCATAACATGAGGTGACTATGTTAATAAAAATCTTATGGCCAGAGGCTCTCAGAAGCCTAACCCTTTATTTCGGTTTTATTTCACCAAGAAGCAATAATTCAATCATTGCTGACCAGTGTTTGCAGTGACTTTAGGGAACACAGCTACCATGAATAATGAGAACTGACTGTAAACACATTTCTCATAGTGAAGCACAATTTGTAAGGCTGTTTGTTACCACTATGAAATTTGAAGTGAGCACCTATTTCTGTGATAGGAAAACACTCTTTCTAAAGGAGAGTTTTTGGTGAAAGTAAGTTTTGAGACTGGTCTTGACTGTGTGGACAGGCAGAATGAAGAATACTGAAGCATAAGGAAATAGCAAAGGGAAAAATAAGATGGGCTTGATCATGATGGGCTGGATGTTAAAAGGTGGCCTGACTCAAGAGTCGCAGGAATACATTTGGATGAGTTAAGGGGATTGGGGAGGAGCAGAACTGGGCACTAAGCCTAGGACCTCGACTTTAGGAGATAAATGTTATTCTGAATTCTTGGCTATGAAGAGAGTTGTTAAGATTTTAGATGTATCTGTCGACACCATTTGAAATACAATCATTGGAATAATGTGTCTATGATATCCACAACAAATAAATCAGTTTGATATTTATTCCAGTTATAGATGGAAGATCTCTATATAGATAAATTTAATATCTACAATCTGTACCCTAAATGTCTTTTTTCCCTCATTGGTTAATCTTTGTCGATAAAGATTCTTCATAAACAATATAGATTGTTCCCCCTATAATACTGATAAAAAATTCAACATAAATAATTGAGTGTTAATCCTCCAATTGTTTTTGTTTTCTGTTTTATTAGTAATCCTCTAATGTTTTTAAAGCATATATAGAATTAATATTGGGGAGTTTATTTGGCTGAATTTTATTGAAAGGATTATATATTTTTATTACATTGCAAGAGAGAGGAACCAAATGGCTACAATTAGAAATTAACATGTTATATTTTCTTTTGTTTTCTGCCATTTGCATGACTTAAATTAATTGTTAAAGATTTATGTTACTAATTTTAAAAGTAGTACATTGCATAGAAGCCATGTCCTAGGACAAGCTGTGTTCCTCTGTGACTCATTACCAAATAGACCATCTGGAGACAAGAAGAGAAAAATCTATTCCCTAAACTCCAGGGAAAACATGATCATCTACTCTATGTGAAGAGAGATTTGGGAGGCCTTTTCTAAATGTGCACTTCAAAGATTGAGGAATTGTTTGTCCTACTGGTGAGCTGTGAGGGCATGGCAAAGTTAAATGAATTCCAATTACTAAAAACAAACATATAAACATCTGTAATTCTAATGGCCATAATAAATCTTAGCAGTTGAAAAATGAAAAAAAAGTTTTAGCTGGCTTGATAATTGGATCAATTTTTCACTTATGGGCTGTCAATTATTTGACGTTTTAATGCATGCCAAATAAAGCTAAAAGTATTTTAATTAGAATAATGTTGCAAAAACTAACCCTACAGCCTTAATTGTGATTCTGATTCACAAAATGTGCATCTGAATACCTATTTACTGGGCAGGAGTTAATTAAAAGCATAGTTTCATACTGAAAATGCACTGGGCAGAAAGAGAGGGAAAATAATTGGCAATTAGGAATATGTAAGAGTCCACTCTATAAAGTGAAGAAAGCTTGCTATGAACTTTAAACAAGGTGAAAATTTCATCATTATTTTGGTTAGTACCATTAGTAGTAAGAATTTTATTTTCTTTACATGGATGTAGAACGTATGTACCTATTTGTTTCAGAATCTTTAACATTGCTATAATAAGTTATGTTTATATGGCGAATTATTATTTTCAAGCTACCACAGTTACATAATTTTATTTGCACTTATAAATTGTTGAGATTGGTTTGAAAGTCTCAGCTAAAAATGCTTCCTTTTCCTTACATAACTTCTGAATTGAGCACTAAGACAAAGGCAGAAGAAAAATTTAAAAAATACCTATATTTCTAATAAAGTTAGTATGGAGGACATATAGGAAGCTCAGATGAAGTTGGTGTAAAACAATCAAATATCAAGTTGCTTTGTTCGCCCTGCTGTTTCTAGAAAGTTTAGAAAATTGGAAGAGCTTACCTTCTCAGGTTTGGACCACAGATTCTGAGGCTTATACATAATGTGTTGATGATGCTTTTAGCAAAGTCTCCAGCAAATGCTGCAGACACTTGCTATCAAGAAAACTATTATAAGGAATTAGGGAGGGGCAAGAAGTAGGGATATTTATGGAAAAAGTCCCTTATGATTACAAGGGGAACGGGAAAGAGGCTTATTTTCTAATGTGAAGCATATGAGAAAGTCTTTGAGAGAGAAAGAATTTATGTCCTTCAAAGTGGTGTATTTAATACCAAAATTAGACTGCCCAATTTCAAGCCCAATGCTCTTTCCACTGTATCTTGCTGTTGCTTTTTCTTATATCTGAGGTCTTTATTTTCTCCCTCTCTTTAGTTTTCTGTCACGGGTTAAGTCCTGTGATTCATTATCAATCTAAGAATCTCAGATCTCCCAGAGCAGGTCCTTGTCAGTCTTCATTATCATTTCAACCTTGGTGCCTGACACTGCACCAGTCAATGTCAGATAGCCCCAGAGTTTTCACAGATATTTATAGGTGAACTAATAATTAAAAATAATTGGCAACTACCCTTAAAATGTGGAGCACAGCCCTCCACTCTCGAGTGTGAGTTGCACTCAGTGAATTCCACGTGAGGTGTATGGTAGAGAAAGGAGAAAAAGACATGGCCTTACTGGGTCAAAATCTACAAACACTGCCTCCACCAGGTGACTAACGGTAACAGCAACAGAGAAGACTCATTGATAATGTGCGCCCTTGATACGATATAGTAAAAATGGCATTTTACCTCTGTACTACTCCTTCCAAGAGCTGATAACCCTAGATTAACAATGAGACAAACAAAAAAACTAATCCCAGTCGACAGACATGCTACAAAATACCTCGCTGGAACTTCATAAAATTGCCATCCACTTTTTCACAGACAAGGTCTCTGAAATTTATTTGGAGAAATGAGAATTCATACCCTTTGGCTATTTTTTAGGGGTTTTTTTTTGCTATAAGTTGTAGAATGTCCTTGTATATTTTGAATATTAAACTCTTATGAGACATATGGTTTATATAGTGTATTTTCTCTGATTCTATCTTTATTCTGTTGATTTTTTTCTTTGCCATACAGATGCATTTAAGTTCAACATAGTCACATTTGTCTATTTTTGCTCTTATTGTCTATATTTTGGTGCCATGTTCCGTAAATTATTGGCAAGACCAAGGTCATCAAGCTCTCCCATCTATGATTTCTTCTAGGAGTTTTATTGTTTCTGGACTTACATTTAAGTAAGTAGAGTTAATTTTTATGTATAGTGTCCCATAAGGGACCAATTCATTTTATTGCATGTAGATATGGAGGTTTCCTTAACTCTATTATTGAAGAGAGAATCCTTTTCCCATTGTGTGTCCTTGGAAACCTTGTTGAAGATGAGTTGACCATATAGACATGGCTGAGTTACGTGGTTTCTATTCTGTTCCATTGGTCTCTATATGCTATATACTATCTCATTTGAATGATTGTAGCTTTGTAATATATTTTTGAAATCATGATGCCTCCAGCTTTGCTCCTTTATTTCAAAATTGCTTTGTCTATTTGGTGTTTTTTGTGGTTCCAAGTAAATTATATGATTGTTTTTTCTACTTCTGTAAAAAAAGTGTCATTAAGATTTGGTGGGTAGAGTATTGGCCATAGAGATTGCTTTGGGTAGAATGGACATTTTAACAATATTAAGTCTTTCAATCCATGCATACAGGATGTCTTTCCATTTACTTACATTTTCTTTAATTTTTTCACCAATGTTTTGTAGCTTTCAATGTACAAGTATTTTACCTTTTTCATTAAATTTATCTATAACTTTATTCTCTGCTTGTATGTATGTGGGATTTTTTAAACATTTCTTTTGCTATATAAAAACACAACTGATTTCTGTATGCCAACTTTGTACTATGCAATTTTACTGATTTAATTCAGTACTTCTAACAGTTCTTTCATGGAATCTTTAAGGTTTTCTACATATAAAATCATGTCATCTATAAAAGGCCGATCTGTATATGAAAAGGTGCTAATTGTCTCCAATTACAAGGGAAATGCAAATTAAAGCCACAGTAAGATATCACCTCACACCTGTTAGTATGGCTATTGTCAAAGAAACAGAAGATAAATGTTGGCAAAACTATTTAATGGCTGTACCATTTTATTTTCCTGCTAGTGTACAATGGAAAAATTGAAACAAGTGGGAATTGTACACTAGTGGGAATGTAAAATGGTACAGCCACTATAAAAACATTATGGAGATCCTAAAAATAGAATTACACATGATCCAACATTACTGCTTATGGATATATATTTAAGAGGATAAAATCAGGATCTTGAAGTCTACACCACTGTGCTCACTGTAGCATTATTTGCAATAGTCAAATATAGAAACTAACTAAATGTACATGGAGGGGGAAATAAGTAAATAAAATCTGCTTTTTTCTTACAATGGAATATTATTCAACCTTAAAAAGGGAGGAAATCCAGCCATATGCAACAACATACAAGTCTGGGGATATTATGCTGAGTGAAATCAGCCACTCACTGCAGGGGGACGACTCCACTTACATGAGGTAACTGCAGTAGTTAAACGTGGTTCATGTTTTCGGGCTGCTGCTGCTTCTACGCAAAGAAAATCTCTAGCAAAAGGACAGTGTGGGGAAAGTGCAAATGGAGCTCAGTATTGTTGTCACTATAGTTACATGGAAAGAAAGCACAAGGAATACCAAGAAAGGGGTAGAAGAAAGTTAAACAACTATAAAGCTTTGTCTTCCAAAAAGCCAAGAGTCTGTCCAGAGGGAAAGAGTAGGTTATCCACTTGCAGAATTTGTAAAAGTTCTGTACACCAGCAAGGTTCTCATTACTGCCAGGGCTGTGCCTACAAAAAGAACGTCTGTGAATCATACAGTATAAAGGCTTAAGATTAAAAAATACATAAAAGCAAATGTTTATTTGGCTGTATTATGAAGTTTTGGGCTTTCTATATGATTTTTATTTCTGCTTTGAATTTTTAAGGTATAACATAGTTGTTCAAAGTACAAAGTAACATGTTTTAAGAAAAAATAATGAAATCTAAACCAGGGAAGTCATTGATTAGTATTCATTCTTTTGCTCTCAAGAGTTCTGAACAGCAAAAATGTAAGTCGTCTTCTGCCTTAAGTGGCTATTTTCCTTATAGGCATTTTATTGAACTAGAATGAGTGGAAATTTAATAAAAAATAATTTCCAAGTTCTGTGTGCCCTTATTTGACATTATTCATTTAATTCTTTTTTTCTTTTTTTTATTAAATCACAGCTGTGTACGTTAGTGCAATCAAGGGGTACAATGTGCTGGTTTCATATACAATCTGAAGTGTTTTCATCAAACTGTTTAGCATACCCTTCATGGCATTTTCTTAATTATTGTATGAAGACATTTGTATTCTGCATTTAGTAAGTTTTGCCTGTACCCTTCTAGGATGCACCATAGGTGTGGCCCCACCCATTGCCCTCTCTCCACCTCAACCTCCCCCCTCCCTTCCCAAATTCGTGTGCTATAGTTGGGTTATAGCCTTCATATTAACCCCTCCCTCTATTTGATTTATAGATATTACAAATGTGAGATCATTGATGTTTTACTCTGAACTTTGGATCCAGCCTTATCTTTTTTCCCTCTTTCTTTATTCGTTGTGTGCAAAGATTTTGGAATCAGCAGATCCTTAATTAAGTGCAGTTTCACAGGATATTGAAATGCTTGAAGCCATTATTGCTGACTGGTTCCTTAGTAATTAGCCCAGACCCAAATCAAAGACAAACGGGATCTGTGCTTTTTAAAAATTTATTCTAGAAGCGAAAGTGCCAATTCCTTTTATATAAGAACAAGAACTCTAAGAAAACCCACATGTTCAACAAAATATACTGAATTTAATAAAAAAATACATATTAATTATCCACAATGAATACCT
>CAUYRH010091926.1:0-23859 GCA_963574655.1 Perodicticus potto | reverse complement strand
AGAAACACCGAAGATGGCTAAAAGCTCTTCCTCGTGTCACTCCCTTTTATGCAGTCAAATGTAATGACAGTAGAGCCATTGTGAAGACCCTCGCTGCCATTGGGACAGGATTTGACTGTGCTAGCAAGACTGAAATACAATTGGTACAAAGTCTCGGGGTGCCTCCAGACAGGATTATCTATGCAAATCCTTGTAAACGAGTGTCTCAAATAAAGTACACTGCCAGTAATGGGGTCTAGATGATGACTTTTAACAGTGAAGCTGAGTTGATGAAAGTTGCCAGAGCACATCCAAAGGCCAAGTTGGTTTTGTGGATTGCCACTGATGATTCCAAAGCAGTCTGTCGACTCAGTGTTAAATTTGGTGCCACACTCAAAACCAGCAGACTTCTTTTGAAATGGGCAAAAGATCTAAACATTGCTGTCATTGGTGTCAGCTTCCACATAGGAAGTGGCTGTACTGATCCTGAGACCTTCATGCAGGCAATCTCTGATGCCTGCTGTGTCTTTGACATGGGAGCTGAGGTTGGTTTCAGCTTGTACCTGCTTGAATCTGAATGGCTTTCCTGAATCTGAGGATGTGAAGCTTAAATTTGAAGAGATCACTGGTGTAATCAACCCAGCATTGGACAAGTACTTTCCATCAGACTCTGGAGTGAGAATCATAGCTGAGCCAGGCAGATATTATGTTGCATGAGCCTTCACACTTGCAGTTAATATCATTGCCAAAAAAACTGTATTAAAGGAACAGATAGGCTCTGATGGTGAAGACGAGTCCAGTGAACAAACCTTTATATATTACATCAATGATGGAGTATATGGATTTTTTTTTTTTTTTTGAGACAGAGCCACACACAGCACCCTGGGTAGATTGCTGTTGCACACAACAACTTCCAACCCAGGGCACAATCAATTCTCCAGCCTCCATTTCCCAAGAAGTTGGGACTACAGGCACCCGCCACAATGCCCGGCTATTTTTTGGTTGCAGCCATCATTGTTGTTTGGTGGGTCCGGCCTGTATTCGAACCCACCAGCTCAGGTGTATGTGGCTGGTGCCTTAGCCGTTTGAGCCACAGGTGCCAAGCCTAAACAATAAATCTTTAAAAATAAATGCTTATATATGGTAGAAAAAGGGTTAATAATAATAAAGCCTCTTATGAATTGACAAGAAAAAGATGTAATAAGCAACCCAATAGAAAAATAGCCAAAGAATTTGGACAATCATTTCATAGAAAAGCAAAACCAAATTGCCAACACATTTTTTTTTAAATAGTCGAATTCACTAGAGTCAGGAACATACAAATCAGATTGACAAAATATGTTTTAAGGTTGTAACACCTCTAGGTGGTGAATAGGGATGAAAAAGCAGCCATCATGTGTGATGGTGGAAATGTAGCATTATCATCCATTTGGAAAGCAATCTAACAAATCTATTTAATTATAAATATTCATCCTCTTCAACCTTCCAATGATCTAACCAAAGGGAATGGAAGAAGCACCAAGAAGAACACATATACAAAGAGGTATATTACGGCACTTTTTGTAATGATCCAAATCTGTAAGCCATGCGAATGCCCCTAAAGAATGGCCTGGAAAAACAATTTAAGATTTGTGGACTACTATGCAGCTATGAAAAGTCACAAAGTATCAATATGTCTCTGACTTGGTATAATTTCCTGTGCAACTAATGAATATAAAAAGCAAGATACAGAAGGATGAAAACGTATCCCACCTTTTGAAAACAAAGAATAAACAAACCCATGTGTTTGTATATATACCTGTATTTATGTCTAGAGAGAGAAGGTACATAATAGAATATACACATAACAATAAAATGTAACATGAGTTAACACGAATGGGGAAAGAGAAAAAAGCAACAAAAAGGGAAAAGACAGGCTGTATTACTGTTCTAAATCCTGTAACGTATGGTAACACTGATATATTTTATGTAAAATCGTATGATACATAAAATATAAAAATTGTTTTGATTTAAAAAATAATAAAGATGTCCAAAAATAGCTAGGCAACTCCTTGTGGAGGATATAATAAAATTAAACACTAGATAAGCCTAGACCAGTTGATCCTGGTCCCCTCCCACCTAGAAGCCCCAAACTCTAAAAGAAGTCAGGGACCTCAGCACTTTCTAATCTTACTGTCTTCTAGAGACCTCTAGGCTCAGCAGCATCAGCAACACCTGGGGGAAAGACAGACTCTCAGGCCCACTCTAGACCTGCTGAATCCGAATCTGCATTTTAACACAATCCCCAGGTGATCTGTGCCCATTAAAGTTTGAGGATCTCCACTCTGTTTCTCAAGAAGCCCAGGCAGCTTATTCCACCTAACACCATTCCTACTGGCATCTCCTCTCAAACCCAAATAACTACTCTCCCCTGCCTCAGCTGTAGGAAAAGTTACCCTAACTTGTGCTGGTCCCAGAGCCCTATACTGAATTCTCCAGGGCCTAAAATCTTGAGCAACTTCTGCCACCTCTCTCACAGCCTTACCCTACCTTGATATCAGCTCCAAAACATCCTGTCCCCAGCTCTCTCTGCTCTGCCTTCCCCTCCTGGGATGGAGATCCAGATATCCCATCCCCCAGATCCTCTTTCAGAAGGTGGTTGCCTCTGGAGGAAGAGCCCAGGGCTAGGGGGAAAGCTGAGTTGCCCTGGAGACCAGGAAGCTAGGTCACCCCAGGAGGTAGGAGTGGGGGACACCCCCCCATCCCTTTGTCCTCCTCCAGCTGCTCCCACAATGCTCTAGGGCAGGAATGTAAGAGGCAGCTGAGACCCCAGAGCTCTGAAGCAGCAGCTGAGGGGGATGACTGAATTGCGGGGGACACTGGTTATCAAGGGAGAGGCTAGAACCAGAAGGCATCATGCTTGGTCCCTTGGGGTCTAGTGCCGTGGTGCAGGGGAACAGGCTACAGGAGTCCCAAGAAACTGGCCCCGATTTCCTGGGTGCTATTCTCCACCCCCCACCTCTCTTGGGAACAGCGGGACTCTTGTTCCCCAGAGTAACCTTCATGCCTATCCCAGATGAGTCATCAGAGCCAGACGGAGCTGAGAGGAGCCCGGAGCAGAGACACAAAGACAGGCAGGCAGAGAATGGGAGGCAGGGGGAGACAGAGTGAGAAACACAAAGCTAGAGGTAAATAGAGCAGGCTCAGAAACACAGGGCACAGAGCCAAGCAAAGAAACACAGAGAAGCACAGACACTTCTGGGACAACCCGTTTCCCAACATCCCCAGTCACCCCAACTCTCTCTCCTGTGTCTTGACCCCACCATCTGACACATGGAGAACAGGCCCCGAAAACCTACCCCAATCCCAGCCCACCCCACCCCATTATAACCAATCACAAACCAGCGCCAGGCCACCCTGCCATAGGTCCTTTCCCCTACTTTCCCAATCCCCTACCTCCTACCCAGACAACACCATCCTCACAGCTCTGTATGTACACACACACACACACACACACACACACACACACACACACACGGTCAGACACGCAAACTTACTGAGATGGCTGTAAACATGGGGCTAAATGTAGTACACACACACCCTCAGTGTCTCAGACAACCCCTCACAGACGCCAGAGACAGAGCAAACACAGCCGCTCATTGCACACATCAACTCCATCCACACCCTGACATTCTTTAAAGTCCAACCCTGTCACTTAGTGAATAGCCACCTTCAGACACCTGTGAACATGCAATGACAAACACCATATGCTCCTGTGACCAAAAGACAGTGAGACACACATACTCAGGCCCTTGGGCATAGGATCCACAGAGAACTGGGGGCCCACCCCCTAACACACATGAGAAGTCCAGTGGGCAGGGAAGAGGGGGATGCTTGGGTGAGAAGAGTGGCAATGGGAACAAGAGCAATTTCTCCAGTTCATTTCCCTATACATTCTGCTTTCACCTGTCTCCACTGCATCTTTCAATTCTGGAAACATGTACATCCCTCAGCCACAGACAGCCTGAGCCCAGACTCTGGCTGGGGGTGCAGGAGCTGGAAAGGAATGTCCAGTCAGCAGCGACCAGGGGATCTGTGGGGTGGCGAGTGGGGGTGGGAAAGGGGATGAGACCCTATGCATGATGCTCACTGGTAGTGGCATTATCACTGACTATGAACCATGGAAGAGCAATGTCAATGGTACGTTAGAGTGTCAGTCCCTCTCTCTGCTGGGCTGTGACCAGGCTGTCCAACTGAGAGCTGGCTGGGCAGAGACTTAACGGTTAGCAGATGCCCGCGGGGATTGGCCAGGTGGAGGGCAGTCCAGTTCTCCAGGGGGCAGAAGAGATGACTCAGTAGAGCTACAAAAGGGCACCTGTCCTCCCGGGGCTCAGTTCCTCTACGCTGGAACATTTCATGTTCCTCAGTTTCTCAGTGCTGGGACACGCTTTTTCTCGGAAGTTGGGGGCTTTTCCCCTTTCTCAGACAGTAAGCCAGCAGTGGGGAGGCAGGCAGGGTAGGACTTGGAAGAGCTGGACAAGTACGTGGTAGAACCCGGGACATGCTGCCTCCCCGCCCGCCCGCTCCCTCCGGCTGCCGCTCCTCCCCGGAGCCCCAGGCCTCCGCCCCACAGAGTCCGCCGCCCTGTCCCTACCTCTCATCGCTCTTCCCGGCAGACCCAG
Source organism: Perodicticus potto (assembly GCA_963574655.1). NCBI lineage: Eukaryota > Metazoa > Chordata > Mammalia > Primates > Lorisidae > Perodicticus > Perodicticus potto. The sequence goes on along the minus strand of CAUYRH010091926.1, from coordinate 19,219 downwards.
GCGTTCGACCCTGGAGCGGGGCCTCCTCGGCGGCAGGGCGAGGGGAGGGGGAAGCGGAGGGAGCCAGGAGCCGGGAGCGGGAGGCGCCGGCGGGGCTCGGGTGTCGGGAGGCGGCTCCCGCGAGCAGCTGTTGGGGGCCTGTTCCGGGGAGAGGAGCCAGGGCTGGGGCGGCACGGGCCCAGGCGCCGCCTCCCCTCGCCTCAGCTCCGTCCCTTCCTCCCCCGCTCCTTGCTCCCTCCCCTCGCCCGCCGCCCTCCCTTCCCCTCCGGGACAGAGTCGTCCCCGCCGCTCCCACGCCCGGCGCCGCCCTCCCGAGCCCGCCACGCCCACCCCGCGCGGCCGGAGCGCCGGGCCTCCCCCAGGTAACCAGCCCCGGGCCTCTCCCCGGCGCGGCATCCCAGCCGCCGCCACACTCTCCTGGGCAACCCAGCCGCTGCAGCCCCCAGCCCACTCGGTACTACCCCGTCCGCTTACTCGCAGCCCACCTCAGGTTCCCCACCAACAAGAACCTCCGCAGCTGAGGCCCGCCAGCCGCGGCCCAGCTCCGGACCTCCCACACATGCGGCCCCACCGATGGATGGCGCCCCTCCCTCCTTCTGGGCTCCGTTCCTGAAGAGAGGCGAAGGGGAGCAGACCAGGGCACAGAGGAAGGAGCAGGTTCCCACAGGCCCGGCGCCACGCCTAGCCGCGCGAGTTCGATGGGGGGAAGGGAGCAGTGCTCACCTGTCCAGCCAGGCCCGCGGGCCGCTCTTTTCACACTGCCTGCCTTAGCTCAGCTCCTCTACGGCACCCTCAGGGCGTCCTTCTCCACACCCCAACCTCGAGGACCCCATAGCCTGAGGGCCGGCCCACACTCTTCTAGCCCCTTCCTCTTTCTACCTCCCCCCCGCCCCCAGCTCCGCAGGGCACCCCTCTCGTCTCAGGAACACTGGGATCCAGGCTCCCGGGCACTGGTTCCCTGGGACCCCCTCCCCCGGGAGCCGGGAATCCTCTGCAAAGCTTTCCCGGGCCCAGTGAGCTCTGTCTCCCGTGGGTACTGAAGGGAAGTAGGGCAGAAATGAAGCCAGGGCAAGGTGGGTGGTAGGAAAGGAGAGGAGCCGGAGGAGGGGAGAGGCACAAGTGAGAATCAGACACAGCCAAAAAGGAAGGGGGAAAAAGGGACAGGAGAAGATGAGCGCGAAGGGACAAGGTAGGCCAATCACAGGGTAGAGAACTGCCAGACGGAGGACATGTGGGGACAGAAAATTTTGTGGTAGGAGGTGTTCCTCCCCACTCAGCACCACCTCGGGCTCCCCCCATCTCTCTCTCTCCACACCCCCACACCTGCCAACTACCTACACAATGTCACGGTCACAGAAAGTTCTCTCTCGAGCGCTCTGTTGTAGACCTCCGCCCGTTGCACCTCACAGTAGATAAAAACACACACTCTGCCTGCAGTCCCCTACAACAGTCCGGAGAAAGAAACATGAAGTCCCAACCAGACGAGAACACAAAAACACTATCAGGAAGAGGCTGGCCCTCGGGAGAGGCCTAGGCACATAAAGGCACAAGTTCACCAAACCTTGACGCCCCAGCTGCTAAAGGATCTGCTAACAGACAGCCCAGGGTCACTCGGAAAACTACCTCTTCCCGCCTTCCCCTCCACCAAGCCCCGCGGGGTACCTCCAGAGTACCTACCCCTCTGGTGACTGCCGCTGGGGAATCTGGGCCCTGGAGAGGCTGGGCCGGGGGTGGGGCCAGGTTGGGGCGGGGCCAAGGCTTCCCTAGGAACCTCACCTGGGCAGTTGGCAGCCCCGCCCCCCCAGGAGCAGGGCTCTAGTGAAGCCCGGGGCTGAGCTGCCACCCCTCACACCCTAGTGGGACATTCCACACCCCAGGCCCACGCTGACCCGGGTCAGGTGGCGTGGCAATGCCCAGACAAAGGGGAGCACAAGGGACAGTAGAGAATGCCAAACAGTCCTGAAACTCACGTTGCTCCCACTTCTCCCTCTGGAGAAATTTCTAGTGGAAGATGCCCACCTAGCCCCAGCACAGGGCTGGAGGAGCAGGAGGGTTGCCGGACTGGGGCCCAGCGGAGTCAAGTGACCACGGAAAAGGGGCTGGAGCCGGCTGGAATGCGGGGCTCCGAGCCGAGATTCTTAGGGGCCAGAGAGGAAAATCCCAGCCATCCAGGGGCCTGGAGAGCAATGCCAAAGACTGCCTGTCCACCCATCGGAGGGGCCCAGAGCTCATCTCACATCTCTCAAATCATTCCCAATCCCAGAAGCCCCCTGATGTCCTCCAGAACCCCTAAAGTGCTCCCCTACCCACTTCCCATTTCTACCCGCCCATTGGGGCTGGCTATCCTCTCCTTCATGCTGATGACCTCCTGCTGCCCAGGAAGGAGAGGAGGGGAAACAGCTGAAACAATGTGAGAAGAGGCACGTAGGAGAGAGGTAAGAGCACTTCAGGCTTTCGGACTACCGGGCCAATGCAGGGAAACCAGCAGGACCAAGGAGAGAGAGAAAGGACCAGATGGGCCCCCCACATATAGTAGCTACAGCCTGCATCCCACAGATGCAGCTGCCTTTGCGGGAGCAGTATGGGTCAGCAGCTGGACAGGGTGAGAAGTAACTGGTGGGGGGCAGGGCAAGGGGGGGACAAGGCACTGGGCATGAGCCATTCCACCAAATACAAATAGGAAACTGAGGCCCAGGAGTGAAAGATGAGGAAGAGATGATTATGTAGCTCTGGGAGAAAGACAAAGTTCAGCTGTGGAGAGTCTGAGGGGTGGAGAAAGAAGGGGCAGGAAACCTGAGGAGGGAGGGAGGCTGATGGTCAGATGGGGACAGAGGGGGAGGGGCAGAAGAAGACTGAGTCTGAGGCAACTGGGGATCAGAGAGAGGAGGAGAAGGGTGGAGATAGAGGGCTTACACAGCAAACAGTGGGGAGTCCCAGGGACTCAGAAGAGGAGACTGAAGTTTGGGAAGAAAAGGACCAGACCAAGTGAGGGAACGGGCATGGCCACAGAAGAGAAAGAGCAGATGTGACAGGGGACAAACAGCTCAGAAAAGAAGAAGGAAACTGAGGAGCCTCCAAGAGGGCAGACAGACCAACGGAACAAGGATCAGGACAAAAGGAGACAAAAGGAGGTAGGAGTGAAAATGGGAGATGGAGGAAGAGGGAGACTGAGGCACAGTGCTTGAAACTAAGGGACCTGGAGAGATGAGACAGATAAAAGGCCGAGAAAGGAAGGGGCACCTGCAGAAAAGATGGGGGATTGATCATGTTTCAAACTTGCAAGTTACAGAGCCCCAGTTCCCCCCTTGAACACATCCTAGCCTCTCAGCCCACTCAAACCATGGCACCCAGCTCTATTCTCCATCCTTCCCCTCCTTGCCCGTTCTCTGGCACGTCCCCTACTCCCACCTAAATGCCAACTCCAGTGCCCACTCCTGCCCTCCCAGTTCAGTGCTGGCTTCATCCCTCTCACCTCCACCTTGAGGTTCTCCTGGGTCTCAGTCTCTGCCAGTTTTAGGCCTTTGGGGTTCCAGGTCTGGGGCTGTGGAGTCTGCCTGTCTTTGTCCAAGTGTCCAGGGCCCAGGACCCTGGAGCAGCTGCCTGGGCCAGCTGCAGCTGGCTTCAACGTGACCATGGCAACCCAGTCCTGCTCCCCTCTCTGAGCCTCTCAGCCCCCGCAGAGAGGGGAGGGAGCAGCCTGGCCCCAGAGAAAGGGAGGGAGGCTGTGAATTGTGGAACTGAACCAAAGAGAGACCCCAGACAAAGAAACCCCAGACAAAGAGAGGTGAAGGGAGGCAGAGCAGGCAAAAAGCAGCACTGGTTAGTGGTGGCCAGAGCTCAGGCCTTGCCAGGCAGAGAGTCCATGAAAGAAAAATAAAGGGGGAGGGAGAAGGGAGAGATGCTGACTAGAGGTGGAGAAGAGAAATTAGAATTGATTGACAGTTGTCCTTTAGAGACATCCTTCTGGGTCCCTGACAATTCACTTCCTTCTCTTACAATTTTGCACCCTGGGGAGAACAAGAATACCAGTTTCTTAGTTGGCTGCCCCCAAAGCATTACATGACCCCCCAATTATACTAGTGACCAAAGGAAGTACCTGAGGCCCAAAGCCACTCTCAGTTTTCACAAACAACCCCAATTTCAAACATACTCTGACCCATTCATTACCTCTTAAATTCAAATGGCTTGTCAGGCAATTTACTCTAGTTCTGGGTTTGGAAACTGATCCCAAAGCCAAAGGTGACAGATCAGGCTTAGAGGGGTGGATCAGGGAGGGAGGAGGTAATAGTGCCTTTATAGTTCAAGAGGAAGCAGAGTGCCAAATGGAGAATGGAGAAAGCAAGGTTTTGCTTCTGAGAGGGAAGACTGAAATTGCCACTAAAACGTCCCAGTTCCCCTGCCAGTAAATTGGAGATGATAATCCCTGCCCTGGGAATCTGTTTGGATGGCAATGAGATAGCCTCTGTAAAATACAGGCATTTTTGACAGAAGCAACCATCCTAACTCTGCTAGCAAGATCTCCCTCTGTGGCTTTCTGATGTATCACTTGGGATCTCTGAATTCCACCTCCTAATTCATTCCATGACAGTTATTAAGAGTTTGTCTAGGGGCGGTGCCTGTGGCTCAGTGGGTAGGGCACTGGCCCCATAAACCGAGGGTGGCAGGTTCAAACCCAGCCCCTGCCAAACTGCAACAAAAAATAAATAAATAAATAAATAAATAAATAAATAAATAAATAAATAAATAAATAAGGCTTGTCTAGGCTCAAGCAGCTAAGGTGCCAGCCACATACCCCTGAGCTGGCAGGTTCGAATCCAGCCCAGGCCCGCCAAACAACAATGACAGCTGCAACCAAAAAATAGCCGGCGCCTGTAGTCCCAGCTACTTGGGAGGCGGAGGCAGGAGAATCACTTGAGCCCAGGAGTTGGAGGTTGCTGTGAGCTGTGATGGCACAGCACTCTACCCAGGACAACAGCTTGAGGCTCTGTCTCAAAAAAAAAAGAGTTTGTCTAGGGCAGCGCTCTGAAAGTAAAAGACAGTACGTTGAGGAACCTGTGACCCACTCACTGAGGGCATTAACTGTCTAGGGAGGTGTCCACAGGCATTTATAAGTCTGTAATGGCGGGATTCCCCCCTGCTATAGACAGAGCTGGAAAGAGCCATGGGAATCCAGGGGAGGAAACACCAGGTCCTCCCGAGGGAGCAGGAGGAGCTCGTGGAAGAGCTGAAGCTTGAACTGGGCATTAAGTCATATCTGGATTTGCAGAAATGAGGTGAGGCGAAGGCAGAGGAGCAGAGGCAGGCACCAGCTTGATTATGGGCAAACGCAGCTGTGATCGTAAGAAGGGTTAGGTCTGGTTATGTCCCGTGAGTAAAGCCTGGGAGGCAGATTTAGACTCTCTTGTTAGTAGTTTGGCTTATTCTGAAGGTTGAGGAGGAAGGGCCTTGGGATTTTGATCAAGGAAATGAAATGATTAGATTTATGTTTTTTCTTCTGTTTTTTCTTATTTTATTTGAACTCCCTTTCAGGAAGAGATTTATATCAGAAAAAAGAAACTGTGGATGCACAGTTCAGAGCAATGGCTCAGGGAAGAGAGGAGTTAATCCCAGCTTTATCCTGTACACGCACCCCTGGTGTTTCAGCCCCTCTCCATCCAGGAAGCCAGAAGAAATGGTGGAATCTTAGGGAAGCAATGTACATGCTAGGTATCTTCCTGGCATTTTCTGCAGTCTTGTGGTTGTTTTCTCAGTGCCTTCTGAAGTAGGTAGGGCAGGGCTCCTCATAAAAAGAAAACCAGGCCTCATGATCTATGTGTATATGACTTAATAAAAAAAAAAAGAAGAAGAAGAAGAATATGGATATGGCTGCACTATAAAAAAAAAAAGAAAGAAAGAAAACCAGGCCATGAGAGATGTAGTTTGCCTTGGATCTGTGGTGAGTTGCCGCTCCCCCCTAAGGACTTCTAGATTCCGCCACTTCACTCTTCCCAAAGGGGCAGGGTGTTCTAGAATGACTCGCTGGGGCCGCTGGACCGGACACGCACCGCAGTTTGAGTCCTGCCCCTCTAGAAAGCCCAACCTTGGTGGACTTCAGCCGCCCAAGTCTTATGTTGGCCCTTTGGTCCCTGCGGCGAACATGAAGACCACTAGGGGGCGCTAGTTGCACAGGTGACCAACACCAATTAAAGGGAAGTGGAAAGCGAAAGCCGGCAGGGAAACCGATTCAGGCTCAGGTATGCAATGGCTGAAAGAACCCCACGCGGGCAGACGAGGAAGGAGAGGTCTGAAAGGCTGATTGTAAGCCTAGGGCAGCTACGGGACTAGGATGCAATATCTTGATATGCACATATCAGTGATAATTGTCTGATCTTAGAATCTTAGAATCTTCACTTTCTCTCTTCCTTGTCCTTTGCTAAAAGCCTGTGGCATTCTTGGCAGCCTGTTAGGATTACTTGCAGAGCCTTGCAGTTGCCAGGCTCTGCTTTCAGCACTTTCCAGAGTCATCTCATTTGGCCCACACAACAACTCTGTGATTAGGCATTTTGAAATATGCCCACTTTATAGGGGTAGAAACTGAGAGTTAGAGAGATTAAATAACTTGCCACCCCACCCCACTACACACACACACACACAGAGAGAGAGAGAGAATAACTAGCAGATCTGGAATTCAAATCTGAGGAGTTTTATGTTGTTGTTGTTGTTGTTGTTTGCAGCTTTTTGGCCAGGGCCGGGCTTGAACCCACCATCCTGGGTATATGGAGCCATTACCCTACTCCTTGAGCCACAGGTGCCACCCAAATCTGGGTTGTTTTTTTTTAACTTCAGTGCTGAAGCTAGCCTGGAGGATCTTAGCCTTCCTTATTTTTACAACTTTAGAAATCTATAATAAATTCTTATCTCTTCCTTTCTAGTCCTTGAAGATCTTGGGATGTTGTCTTTCATTCCCCTAACTTTCTTCATCTCTCAGGAATACTGATGGCAGCTCGGTGCCTATAGCACAGTGGTTATGGTGCCAGCCACATACACCAAGGGTGGCAGGTTCGATCCCGGCCCAGGGCCAGCTAAATAACAATGACAACTGCAACAACAACAACAATAGCTAGGCACCTATGGTCCCAGCCTCTTGGGAGTCTGTGGCAAGAGAATCACTTAAGCCCAAGAGTTTGAGGTTGCTGTGAGCTGTGACACCATGGTACTCTACCAAGGGTGACATAGTGAGACTCTATCTCAAAAAAAAAAAAAAAAAGAATACTGATAGCTCAAATCATTCTTCTTTGTGTACAAGAAAAAACCTACATAGATCCAAAAATGGCAAATAATTTTCTCAAGGTCACACTGCAAGTCAAGGTCAGTGCTAAGATAGTGTTTCTCAAATTGAGGTCTCTGGACTCCTGAGAATCATGAATGCTCTGTGAAAATTATTAAATTCCACGTTTTCGTTTCCTTGGTAATTTTTGAAAAGTATTACAAGACTGTTTTTGGATCATATGTAACTGATCTTGGCCCTGCTTCTGAGTGCCTGCATTTTGTGTTTGTATTGACCTATTTATAGCTTTAATTGTCTTGGGTGCATTTGTACCAAGTGAAGCCCAGGAGACAAGTACTAACAAAGATTTCTTAGTAGAACTGAGTCACTACCAGGCACACAGAAATATGTGCCCAGTGTAGAACCTGCACAGAGCAATACCCGTTGCCAGCAGCAACTTCATTTCAGAAAAACAAAGCTCTTCATCACATTAAATTAATGTTAGTTTCAAACTTGCCTTTCTACTTTTGTTTGTATTTCTTGCTACTTTGTTTTGGTTTTGTAACTGCTTTTAAGTACTGAACTATGAGGAACTCATAGTTAGCTATGTTTGTACACATACTTGGCATACATTAAAATTACAAAACTAATTTAAGTCAAGTCCATGAATTTTTTTTCCTTCCAAAATGATCTATTCATACATTTCTCAAGTTCTATCCTTCACAGCAAGGCTAAACTAAACTTGTACATTCAGAGGCCTCCAAGGAAAACCTGCAGTGAGGCTCAGTGCCTATGCTCAGTGGTTAGGGCTCCAGCCACATACACCTGGGCTGGCAGGTTTGAACTTGGCCTTGGCCTGATAAACAACAATGACAACTATAACAAAAAAAAAAATGGCTGGGCATTGTGGCTGGCACCTGTAGTCCCAGCCTCTTGGGAGGCTGAGGCAAAAGACTTGCTTAAGCCCAAGAGTTTCAGGCAGCTGTGAAATGTGACGCCACAACTGTGGCAGTCTACTAAGGGTGACATAATGAGATTCTGTCTCAAAAAAAAAGAAAACCTGCAGTGAATCTCTGTTAAAGGTCAAGGTCTCCCACACCCTCAAGAGCCAGTGCAAGTTAGGCCCCGGGGTTTCAGAGCTTTGTGAGTAGAAGAGGAAGGAGGTCTTAGGGCAGACAATTGGGGAAAACTCCAGGGGAAATTTACAGGACGGAATTAAGAGTTGAAGTGAGCTGCACGGCGCCTGTGATTCAAGAGAATATTTAGAATTTTTCCCAAATAATATACACAAATTTTTGAAGGAAATGGTAGTGTCTGTGAAAATGTTAATTGAGAAGGGACACTAAGAAAGGGGCTTTATACTCTGGTTTCTCTTCAGATCATATAAATCTTTTGCTTTTTTTTAAAGAAAGGGGCTTCAAGGGGGATGGGAAGAAAACCTGGCCTATGGAACCAGGAACTCTGGAGGGCTTATAAGAATGTGGGTGTGGGCTCGGTGCCTGTGGCTCAAGCGGCTAAGATGCCAGCCACATACACCTGAGCTGGCGGGTTCAAATCCAGCCCGGGCCCACCAAACAACGATGGCTGCAACCAAAAAATGGCCGGGCGTTGTGGCGGGCGCCTGTAATCCCAGCTACTTGGAAGGTAGAGGCAGGAGACTCGCTTGAGCCCAGGAATTGGAGGTTGCTGTGAGCTGTGATGCCATGGCACTCTACCCAGGGTGACAGATTGAGGCTCTTTCTCAAAAAAAAAAAAAAAAGAAAGTGGGTGTGAGGTAACCTAGATAATCAAAGTCCAATAGAAAAGGGCAATAATGCCTGGAGGCCCTGAGAGGCCAATGAAGGACTTGCAACCAATTTCAAATGGAGAGAGTGGCTTGGCGTCTGTGGCTCAAGCGGCTAAGGGGCCAGCCACATACACCCGAGCTGGCGGGTTCAAATCCAGCCCAGGCCTGCCAAACAACAATGACGGCTGCAACCAAAAAATGGCCGGGCATTATGGAGGGCGCCTGTAGTCCCAACTACTTGGGAGGCAGAGGCAGGAGAATCTCATGCGCCCAGGAGTTGGAGGTTGCTGTGAGCTGTAATGCCACGGTACTCTACCCAGGGTGACAGCTTAAGGCTCTATCTCAAAAAAAAAAAGGGAGGGTATTCATACCCCTACATGGCCTTTGCTTCTGTGTCTCTCACCTCTCCATCATGAGAGAGACCCACTTCCAGCTCTTTTTGGAAGTGCTCTAAACTTTCTCTGTGTTCTTCCTAAATAAAATTTCTCTGTCACACTGAAATTTGTGCAGGTTACTTTGTGGTTTTTTGGTTTTTGTTTGGTTGGTTGGTTTTTCTTGTTTTGTAGTTCGGCTGAGGCTGGGCTCGAACCCACCACCTTCAGCATATGGGGCTGGCGCCCTACTCACTGAGCCACAGGTGCCGCCCTGTGCAAGTTACTTTGCTCTCTACTCATGCTGACTGTGCTGCTCAATTTTATTTCCAGTTTCCATTCATTTTTACTTTCAACTACCACCATGCCTCAGTTGAACTTTCCAGCTCAGCTGAGTAATCAAACCAGGCCTGTTGGGTTCAGAAAACTGGGACTCCCAACCCCCAACATAACATTAATTATGTATTTGCTTTTACCTAACTGTTCCACCACTAGGAATTTATCCTACAGATAGATGTATTTGTACAGATATGCAAAGATCTGTACAAGGGTTTCCATTACCTTGTTTGAAATAGAAGAAAGAGGCGGCGCCTGTGGCTCAGTGAGTAGGGCACTGGCCCCATATACCAAGGGTGGCGGGTTCAAACCCATCCCCGGCCAAACTGCAACAAAAAAATAGCCGGGCATTGGGGTGGTTACCTGTAGTCCCAGCTACTCAGGAGGCTGAGGCAAGAGAATTGGCTAAGCCCCAGAGCTGGAGGTTGCTGTGAGCTATGACGCCACAGCACTCTACCGAGGGTGACAAACTAAGACTCTGTCTCTAGAAAAAAAAAAAAGAATGTTCCTCAAAATAGTCCTCCTAAGGGATGGAGAAGCTTCATTCTCCACCCACCAACTTTTGTCTCTCATCGATAGGTTCAGGAGTGTCAGGAAACTTCCTCTGCCCCTCCCAAGGTTCACTGAAAGATCAAGTCACAATAAGGCAAATTGTCACACCTGTAATCCCAGCACTTGGGAGGCCTAAGCAGGTAGATTGCTTGAGCTCACAGGTTCATGATCAGCCTGAGCCAAAGTAAGACTCTGTCTCTAAAAATAGCTGGGAATTGTGACAGGTGCCTATAGTCCCAGCTACTTGGAAGGCTGAGGCAAGAGAATCGCTTGAGCCCAGGAGTTTGAGGTTGCTGTGAGCTATGATGCCATGGCACTCTACCAAGGGTGACAAAGTGAAACTCTGTCTCAAAAAAGAAAAGAAAAAGGCAGATTAATAAGAGACAGAGATTTATTTACTGTGCATAGGGGAGAACCATAGAATGATGATCCAATATCCCATTGGGGGCCAGAAATTTATATACCCTCATTTCAGAAGGAAGGGGGAGATGCCGAATATAGGTAATTCTGCTTAGGGGCAATAAATGATTACTAGGGAGCATGAATAGTACTTGAAAGAATGAATGGATAGGGGAACATATTTACTTACAAATGATTCTCTTTCAAAATTAGCCTGAGAGACGGATATTATATTTAAAATAGGTTGGGCCTGGTCTGGCTGCATTCTTGATCTTCTTTCTTGAAATATATTGGTATAATAGGGAGGGAAGGAAAGGCAATTGTTCTGGAGTCTGTCTGGTTTTGTGCAGATCCAATGCCTATTGATTTCTAAGGGCCTTTAATTCAAAATACTCTTTATACCAAGGTCATATTTTGGAATGAAATTCCCAGAGCTCTTTCATAGGGGAATTACTCTTAGAGGTTTAGAAGAGGAAAAACGTTTTCCTCTACCCTCTTAAGTTCAGTAAATAAGGCCATGTGAATTAAACTGACAAAAGACATTAACAGGAAGAACAAAAAACAGATTTAATTACATACATACACATAGGAGTTCACAAAGAAGTGTGACTCAAGGGGTGGCAACTGTGGCTCAAAGGAGTAGGGCACTGACCCCACATGCCGGAGGTGGCAGGTTCAAACCCAGCCCCGGCCAAAAAAAAAAAAAAAAGAAGCGTGACTCAAGGATTTAGGGCCTATATGCCATCTTAACAAAGTATGATAAAGTGTGAAAAAAAGGGGTTGGGGCTTCTGGGGGGGTAATTTATGGGAAGATAATTAAAAAAATGTATGGTATGTAAGGGTTGTTTAATAAGATTTGTCATGCAGGTAAGAGCCGTTTCTCTGAAGTTCTCTTCCTAGTATTGGGAAGGGAGACATCTTTACAAATGGAAATTTATGAAAGAGAAACTTAAATCCTCATTTTAGAAAGGGAGAGGAATGAGGGCTAACTGCCGTTAGCTCAATGCCAAAATGGGATATTTTAACAACGGCATTCTGTGATCCCTTTCAGAGGCATTAATTCCCTGGCACTTCCGGGCTGCCTTCGATGGCTGGGCAAGCTCTCCCAGCACTAGAGAAAGCCACCAGAGAAGAGCGAAACTGGGGCACCGGAGATGGTATGTGTGCTCTTACAAACATATATATGTGTGTGAATACACATATGCATGTGAGACTTCTGCGAATGCTATAGAACCTGCAAAAGATTATGACTCACTGAAGGCTTTGATGATTATTAGCATTTTTTTTTTTTTTTTGAGACAGAGTCTCACTTTGTTGTCCTCGGTAGAGTGCCTGTTGTGTCACAGCTCACAGCAACCTCCAGCTCCTGGGCTAGGGCGATTCTCTTGCCTCAGCCTCCCGGGTACCTGGTACTACAGGCACCCACCACAATGCCTGGCTATTTTTGTTGCAGTTGCCACTGCTGTTTTAGCTGGCCGGGTTCGAACCCGTCACCCTCGGTATATGGGGCCAGCGCCCTACCCACTGAGCCACAGGCACTGCCCAACAATAAAGCATTTTTTAAATTAAGGTATTATTTCTTTTGACATAATGCTATTGCACACTTAACATACTACAGCATAGTGTAAACATGACTTTTTTATGCACACGGAAGTGAAAAAGTGTGTATGACTTGATTTATTGCAGTATTTGCTTTATTGTAGCATTCTAGAACCGAACCTGCAATATCTTCAAGTTATGCCTGTATATGGAAAAGCAATGGTAAAACAATAAATAAATAAAATTTGTGAAAGCTTTACACACAAGGAATTAGAGGATGGCTGCTTTGTGGGCACTAAAACTATCTTCCGCAAAAATCTTTCCTGAGATCAGATAGGCTTTCTTCAAGGAACTTGTCTGCCATGCCAAGGAATTTGGACCATAAGATCCAATAGGCTCTGAGAAGCCTTCTTATTTTTTTGCAGTTTTGGCCAGGGCCGGGCTTGAGCCCACCACCTCTGGATATGGGGCTGGCGCCCTACTCCTTGAGCCACAGGTGCCACCCTGAGAAGCCTTTTTTATAAATTGAACCTAGGCTTGGCACCTGTAGCTCAGTGAGTAGGGCATCAGCCACATATACCAAAGCTGGCAGGTTCGAGCCCAGCCCAGGCCTGCTAAACAACAATGACAACTGCAACCAAAAAATAGCCAGGAGTTGTGGTGGGTGCCTATAGTCCCAGCTCCTTGCGAGGCTGTGGCAAGAAAATCTCTTAAGCCCAAGAGTTTGAGGTTGGTATAAGCTGTGACTCCACAGCACTCTAGGGAGAGTGACAAAGTGAAACTCTGTCTCAATTAAAAAAAAAAAAAAATTTGAATCTAGCCATGATCAGATTTGTGTAATGCTATAAAGGACAATGCAAAGGGAAAGTGAGATTAGAAGCAGAGGTGCCAATAATAAGACTACTTTTTATGTGCTTCTAATTCTAAATCACATGCATACTAGGAAACCAGACTGGCAGGTGGATGGATAACCTCATGCCCGCCAGATGGCAGGAACAGCAAAACTGCCCCCCTTGGAGTTCCTCTACCATGAACCTCACAAATATTCACCTGTGGTTGGTGTTAACCTAAATACAAACTAGAAATTTTGAGTTCCTGTCTGGAGTCGGGTAGTATTCAGAGCCACCCTGAAGGTTCAGAGGTCAGAGTAGAAGGGGCTGACCATGTGTTAATCAAAGGAGGCTCATACAAGTGTCCTAGTTAAGGCACCAAACTGACAACCTGACACCCCTATTAGACTAATTTTATCTGGAAGCTTTCATCTGGAGGAGAGAGGGTGGTGCCTGAGGGACATCCCATGCCTCTCTCACCTGGACTCCAAAGAAACCATTGGCAAAGATGACCTGAGGGCCATGGTGACTTGCTGACAAAGTGGCCCACATCCTCCTCTGTACTGCCTGAGTCCCTCTCTATTCATGGCAGAATTGGTCTGCAGCACTACACAACCACATGATCACCAACTGAGGCTTGAAGTTCACATGTCTGTGGAAAACAGCCTTTGAAGTTCTCCACTTGAGATGTCACCCATGTGCTTCCCCACTGCCATATGAGGGGCCAGGTACAACACATCAGCCTCCTTCTCAGAGGTATGCCTCCTGCCTGAGCAGGGGCACAGTTTGATGCATGTGACCCAGGACTGAGACTGGAGAGTCAGTTGGGGTGGGAGGGGAGGAGAAATTTTTGTGCAGAAATCATTGCCACGGTGGGATTGGCCTTTTTGAACTATTAAACTAACTGTATAGAAAATCCATTCCAAAACAACCGATTTGCAAAAAAGAGTGAAATTATTCTAATTATGAAGGAATCTCCCACTTGATAAAAGAATCACATGGTCCCAATAAGTAGCATTTTCCCTTAATTTGTCCATAGTATATGTTTTCAGATTGATAGATATGTAGCAGAGAAAAGAACGGAAAAGTCTGTGTTCCAAGTAAGCAAATATAAAAGGAAATCTGAAATTTTAATGGTAAAAAAAACTAACAATTTATAAATCTGGTTTTTCCTGGACAGGAAGCTAAAATTCCAGGCTGATGTTTAACCTTGGATGACTGCCAGACAGCGGAAGCCTCAGTTGGTTTCCCTGGGCCATGAGCTCCTGCACCTTTGGCTCCTGGGTGTGTCCATCACTCCAGGCTATAGAGCTGAGAGGTGTGCAGGGGAGGAGGGTGGAGGATGGGACACGAGGTAGGTGGGGGCTCATACTGCTTGTTCACCAGGATGTTCTCTTTTTTTTGCAGTTTTTGGCCAGGGCTGGGTTTGAACCCACCACATCTTTGAGCCACAGGCGCCGCTCTCACCAGGATGTTCTTTAATGGAAGGTAAGATCCTTCCCTCCCCTGTGGCTTCACAAAGAAGCATCTCCACACAAAGAAGCATCTCCTGAAGCATCTCAAGAACACATCTCCGTTGAGTGCCATTTGGGAGTTGGGGAGATTTTCACACACAAAAAAAAACCCTAAGAAAGGTTGGTACTCATGGTTTTCAAGGCCAAAATCCAAACAATGTCTGGGGATAAGTCCAGGACTTTGGGCTTTCCATGTGATGCTCTAGAATCCACAGGCAATGTCCCTCCAAGACAGCCCCCAGGCTCTTCACCATACCTCCTGCAGCCCTCAACCTTCCCCTGACCCCTTCCACAAGTGCTCCTTCCTTCCATGCCCTGTACTGAGCTGCACCACCTCCCCATCCCACCCATCAGCAAGCCCCTGGCCGCCTCTTACATTTTGAAGTTATCACCACCACCTGGCCTGTCTCTTCACCAATGATTTTTGCTGCTGGGAATGGGGAATTTGGAAACCATGGTGTGGAATGGGGAAGGAAGAAAGTTCTTTGAGGGACTCAGTATTTTCTTTGGTTGTCACTGAGTGTTGAAACAAATCAGTCCCTTTCAGCACAGCAAGAGAAGGGTTAACCTGCTGCACTGGGCCTGGGGCCAGGCAGACTGTCAGGGCCTGTTTGCTTGAGAGTTGACAGGCCTCACACAAAACTCACCCAAGCAGAAGTAGCAGCCAAGCATGATAAACTTGACCCACTATCAGACTCACTACCAAAGTCTTGGATGTTAAATCATAAGTGCTTTTTTTAAATTTGTGTGTGTGTTGTTTTTTTGATCTTGCACCAGACTATAAACTCCATGGGTACAAAGACCACGTGGCTAGAAGGGAAGAGGAATTCAGGATTTGTAGAATAACAGAGTAAGTGGATGTTGTTTGTCACCATAACTAGTCCCATTCTGTGCAAAAAGAGGCTGAATGCCAACAAGGACGCTTTGGTTCTACAAGCTCTGTAAGACCCTGGAACACACAGGTATTGCCTAGGTGGCCATTTGTGAAGTGGAACACAAAAGAGAGGGAAAGGCCTCCTCCACAGTGCAGGTTTGATACCTTAAGGGCCCAAATTCATAGGAGGACGCTCAGCAGGAGATAGAGACAGAGTTTCAGGCTGCCAGGATGCCTGGATGTATGAGCACTCATGAGATTTCTCTCAGATCCCCAGAAACACAAGGACAGAGAAGGGGGCTTTGCAGGGGTTGAAAAAAATCATTGAAATTTTATTATTTCTTTTTTTTTTGGCTGGGGCCCGGTTTGAACTGGTACATGGGGCTGGCGCCCTACTCCTTTGAGCCACAGGCACCGCCCGAAATTTTATTTCTTTAAAGTAGCCTCATCTGCACAGCCTCAGAGACTAGGGAGACCTAGGGACACTTACGTTGGAACACACAATTTTGAAATACTATTGGCAACATAAAAGGAAGAGTCTGAGGCACAACATTAAATTAAAGAGTTTGCTTCAGGCTCAACGCCTGTAGCTCAGCAGCTAGAGCGCCAGCCACATACAGTGTGGTTGGCAGGCTCCAACCCAGCCTGGGCCCGCCCCAACCCAGCCTAGGCCCGCCAAACAGCAATGACAACTACAACAAAAAAATAGCAAGGCATATAACTTGGCATTATGGTGGGTGCCTGTAGTCCCAGCTACTTGGGAGGCTGAGGCAAAAGAATTGCTTAAGCCCAAGAGTTTCAGGTTGCTGTGAGCTGTGATGCCATGGCACTCTATTGAGGTCGATATAGTGGGACTCAGTCTCAAAAAGTAAAAAAGTTTGCTTCAGCCCAAATGAGGATAGTTGCTCAGAAGGCTCAGACACAAGTAACCTCAGATATGCGCTCCGTTAGGTCTTTGTTACAAGCAGGTGGGTTTTTTTAAATTTTTATTTAGTTATTTATGTATTTTTTTGAGACAGTCTCACTCTGTTGCCCTGGGTAGAGAACTGTGGTGTCATAGCTCACAGCAACCTCAAACTCTTGGACTCAAGTGATCCTCTTGCCTCAGCTTCCCAAGCAGCTGGACCCCCTGCCACAATGCTCGGCCTATTTTTCTATTTTTAGTAGAGATGGGTCTCACTCTCACTCAGGCTGGTTTTGAACTTCTAAGCTGAAGTGATCTCCCCACTTTGACCTCCCAGAGTGCTAGAATTATAGGTGTGAGCCACCATATCTGGCCACAAAAAGGTTTTTAAAGGCAAAAAAGCAGAGACAGGGAATGACTGATAGAAAATTGTCAGGAATTTTCACTGGTTTGCAGAAATAACATTGATTAGTAATTGACTGTACACTACTAAGCTATAGGGGGTGGATTATACTGTCCTATGTGGCATTATTAAGTTAATTTATAACTACTTGTGGCAATTTCTGGGGGTCTCCACAAGAGACCTTGCTATCTTCAGTTTCTTTCTTTTTTTTTTTTTGAGATAGAGCCTCAAGCTGTCACCCTGGGTAGAGTGTCGTGGCATCACAGCTCACAGCAACCTCCAACTCCTGGGCTCAAGCGATTCTCCTGCCTCTGCCTCCCAAGTAGCTGTGATTACATGTGCCTGCTGCAACGCTTGGCTATTTTTTGGTTGCAGCCATCATTGCTGTGGGCCCGGGCTGGATTCAAACCCGCCAGTTCAGGTGTATGTGGCTGGCACCTTACCCGTTTGAGCCACAGGCGCCGAGCCCTGTGTTCAGTTTCTAAGGACCTGGTTTGTAAGCTTGACAGGACTAGAAAGTTCATCTGAGAAGTAACAGAGGCAATATAGATGAAAAATGAAAGTGAAATCACAGAGACTTCTCAGTAAAGCAGAAAGTTTAAGTATAAAGCATTTCCAAAGAAAGAAAATAGGTCTCTCTCAAGAGTGAGAAAAGACCCCTCTTCTATGCCAATACCCGAGTATAATTATTCTCCTATTTTTACTTTTTGGTTTTGTTTATGAAATTTTCTCATTGGTTCCTTTGCATCTCTTGGCATATCTATCCCTTTTTTTTTTTTTCTTTTTTGAGACAGAGCCTCAAGCTGTCACCCTGGATAGAGTGCTGTGGCATCACAGCTCACAGCAACCTCCAATTCCTGGGCTCAAGTGAGTCTCCTGCATCCACCTCCCAAGTAGCTAGGACTACAGGCGCCCCCCACAACACCCGGCCTTTTTTCGGTTGCAGCCGTCATTGCTGTTTGGCGGGCCCAGGCTGGATTCGAACCCGCCAGCTCAGGTGTGCGTGGCTGGCGCCTTACCCCGTTGAGCCACAGGCTCCAAGCCATATCTGTCCCTTTTTCATTGGTCTTTGGTTACATTAGTTGCCACATACCCACATTCTTTCTTTTTTTTTTTTTTAGTGAAAACTATTAAATGCTATTTTTACCATTTTTTTTTTAAGAGACAGAGTCTCACTGTGTCGCCCTCAGTAGAGTGCTATGGCATCACAGCTCACAGCAATCTCCAGCTCGTGGGCTTAGGCGATTCTCTTGCCTCAGCCTCCCAAGTAGCTGGGACCGTAGGCACCTGCCACAATGCCCAGCTATTTTTTGTTGTTGTTGCAGTTTGGCCAGGGCCGTGTTTGAACCTGCCACCCTTAGTATTTGGGATTGGTGCCCTACTCACTGAGCCACAGGCGCCGCCCTATTTTTTGCCATTAGTTGTATGGTGGTGACTGTTAGCCTTGGGGTTTATGGTGTTTACAGAGTGCAGCATTCTGCACCTGTGACAATGACCCCCACTTTGTGTCACAAACTGTGTTTTATGTTAACAGGACATAATTGACTAACTGAGTCATTATGTTCCCATGCCCTGAAACCCTTTGTTTATTCCAGGGCCCCTTTTATACTTCCTTATTTGGGCCACCAGACTTTCCTTCCATTCTCCTGAAGCCCCCTTTCTTCTCCCTATTTATTCTCCCTTGAAGAGAGATGATCCTGAAATCTTGAAGGGAAAAATGGATGATAACTGTTCTAGCTGCTTCCTGTTGTAAAGGGACATTGTCCTGCCTATGGAGTAACCTCCTATTCTAGGCAAGGGTCAGAGGGTCAGAAGTGTCTGGCTGCTTGGCCAACTGTTTCTGTAGATATTTGCTGGAATCCCTGCATCACCATCATTTTAATGTGGAACTATTGACGTCTGTTCCCACATCAGTCACTAGGTGGTGCCTTTGTTTTTCTTTTTGAAGAGAAATTTTACATCTTCCACAGGCTGGCGCTCATTGTTCTGCTTCAGGATCTGTTGTAGGTTTGGTCACCAATTTCACCCTAGAGAAGTAAATGTAAGAATTTATTCCCTTTACTTTTATAGCTGTAGGTGTAGTGAGAAGAATCTGTTTGGGTCCTTTCCATAAGGATTCTAATTGTTGTTGAGGCTTTCTCTCTTTCCAGTCTTTACTGACAAATCTCCTAGTTTTTTGTTTTTTGTTTTGTGTTTTGAGACAGAGGGTAGAGTGCTGTGGTATCACAGCTCATAGCAACCTCAGACTCTTGGGCTTAAGCAATTCTCTTGCCTCAGCCTCCCAAGTACCTGGGACTATAGGCGCCCGCCAAAATGCTTGGCTATTTTTTTTTTTTTTTTTTTGAGACAGAGCCTCAAGCTGTCACCCTGGATAGAGTGCTGTGGCATCACAGCTCACAGCAACCTCCAATTCCTGGACTCAAGCGAGTCTCTTGCCTCCGCCTCCCAAGTAGCTGGGACTACAG